>JAYMTF010000260.1:0-42209 GCA_036897485.1 Pelargonium nanum
TTAGAGAAACCCATTTTTGCAAATATTTGCTTATAAGACATAAGTGAGAGCACCCCCCGAGCCAGCCGAAGAGCTGCTGGCTATGCAAATAGGAAGAAAGGAAGACATGCACACACAAATAGGAAAATCCTTGAGCAAGATTATCAGCAAGGACTTAACAAGATTCTTAAAAAAAAAAAGTGCACACATTTGCCTGGAAAACGGATTGACATGCCCAACACAGACCGAAGTATACTAAGTCAACAACTAACACATGTGCGATGGTCGAAAAAGTACAGAGGCTACAGCATCGAGGTTCATAAAAGAAGTCAAATATCCAAACTAGCTATCAAACTCGCTCCTAGTAAAAAAGTCGAACAGGAAATGACGGGTATGCATAGATTATACGAATTTTAACACCGCCTGCCCAAAAGACCACTACCCGCTTCCAATCACAAATAAGCCAATAGACAGTTCATCAGGACATGAAGTTCCAAGCTTCATGGACGCCTTAATGTCATCAATTGCTTACCCAAGAAAGACAAATCAATAGACAACAATAGGGGGCAAGTGTTGGTACCAATGACACACCCTCGTCTAATAGCGTAGACCCGCACCACAAAAGGAACAACAACCCACTAAAACTCGGCCCAATACATAACAAACTCAAAAACACTATGACCCAACACAAATTGCTATGAAGGCAATATCAAAAGAAGAAAAAAGTAAGATCCAAGATTCTCAACACCAGAGAGAATTAGTACACATGCCAGAGTTGTAAAGAAAGAGTCTTGTTTTGTAGGGTCAGGTTCCAAGAAAGAGGAAGTGAAGTCATAGGAAGGAAGACCTGTGGAACATCAACCATCACCAAGTCTTCTGGTTCTGGTCAACCATTAACAGCTTGAATATACTTTTCTATTTTGTGTTAGTCAAGTGGGCCTATGATTATTACAACTTGGACTATATAGAAGACTGACTTTGTTCTTGTTTCATACTTCATCTATTTCCTTGCAGGCCATATCCAGAGATCAGAGAACTAAACTGAGACAAGAGTGAAGATATGGAGTGTAGCTTACTTATGTCCAAGCAGAAGCTTGAGCTCATTGATATACTCAAAGAAGCTGCATCAATTCCCTGCAAAAATATCAAGTTTGCCATCTTCTCTGTTCTCACCTCTTTCCCTCTTTTATGCTTCTTGGTTTTCTATGACACAGTCCTCCACAAAACCCTAACCAACACCTCAACTTTTGTTTCCCAATATTCTCATTCCTGGGAAGCTGATTACTATATTTTTGATCTTGATACTTTGGCACAACCAGTACATGGGATCAATACAAAATTCTGGGACTCATGCCCTCAATTGGTGCAGTTTTGTCTCCTTTACTTGGTTCCTTACCAGCTTCTTGAACTCTTCAGTCTTGTCATGACTGTTGATGCTGCATCAGACATATATTCAGGAGACAACAAACAGCTCAGCCTTCAAGAGATGATAGTCAAGAGCTTTGACAAAACCAGGCTCATTGGTCCCTTCATTACATCTATATATGTCATGTTCTTCTCCACTGCTACTCTGGTTGGATTGTTGTGGATTGTGATCAACTACTATATCATGTCAGGCAGTTTCACAAGATATATGTATGGTTTTGGGTTTTTTGACAATGATTCTCCAGTTGTGATCCTCATTGTTCTTCATGGAATGGCATTTTGTGCATTGCTGAGGAAGTACTTGGAGTGGAGTGCTGGATGGAACATGAGCATTGTTGTTTCAGTTGTGGAGGAGGCGTATGGCGCTGAGGCGTTAGACGATTCTGCTTATTTCATTAGAGGCAGCGAGCAGCGTGGTCTGCACCTAATGTCGGTTTTCTTTATCTGGGCACTCGTTTTGAGACTTCCTTGCATCTGTTTGGGATGCAGTGAGAAAGCTGGTGGAGTTGGTGTCACTTGTGGAGTCATAAGCCTGGCCTGCTTGGGAACTATCATGAAATGGGTTGCTTGTATGGTGTATTATTATGACTGCAAGAGACGGGTTTTGGAGAAGAAGATCGATGTGGAAGTGGGAAGCAATGCTAAAGCTGTTGATTCGTAATTGGTACAAGAAAGTTTGTAAGAAAATGAAACCTTAGCACTTACATTTCTTTATCAGTTTCTTGATTTTTCTCTTTTTGGCATGTTTGTGTTGTGAGAATATTTGATATCAATAAGAACCAGAATTATATGACAAAATAGGCCTAAAACATGGTGAAGTTTTCAATATAAAAGTAAAGAGCAAGTCTTGGACTCATCTTCATAGGTTTCACCGGATCAAGTTCTGTCATGAATTGTTATAGAGAACAAGTCTCCATTTATTTTTAGACTGATCTTAGAAGTGAAAGGCATAGAGATGGAAACAGACCATACCATGCCAGATCAAAAGCTGAGTGTCTTTGGTATTCTCAAGGAAGCTCTAAAAATCCCTCTCAAGAACATCAACTTCATCTTCTTCGCTATCTTCGCCTCTCTCCCTCTGTTCGGTTTCTTGGTTTTCTTCGAAACCCTCCTCCAAAGAACTTTCCTTGACATCTCGGTGATTCTGTCTCGAGTCCCCTATTACATGGTATTGACCCATTACAGCCCATTTCATGTAGATCATGTAGGCAAAAGAATGACCATAGATTGTTCCTATAAACTCATTCACTTGAGTCTTCTTTACGTAGTTCCTCTCCATCTTTTCGAGCTAGGCACTGTGATAGCAACTGTCGATATAGCTTCGAAGATACACATTGAGGAGAAACCAATGACTCTCAGAGAAATGCTACACAAACCCTTCAGAAAAGGAAGCTTGAAAGGAGCTTTTGTCACATCTGTGTGGGTTCTATGCCTCTCAACTTGCACTCTTCTAGGATTGAGTCTGATATGGTTAGTGATAAGCTACTTCTTTCTGATAAAGACCTACTCGTATTTTTACTACACCTTCTTGTTAATGTTGTCCGGGACAGCTTTTCTGGTACTACTAATGAAGTATTTGGAAAGGAGTGGTGTGTGGAACATGAGTGTTGTGATTTCAGTATTGGAAGAGAGATATGGGGTTCAAGCAATGGCATTTGCTGGTTATATCAGCAGAGGATCGGAGCGGCGAGGAATGGTTTTGATGCTTGTTTTCTTTGTGTGGGGAGTTGGTTTGAGGCTTCCATGCCTTTTGCTTGGATGTGAAGAAAGAGGGTTTGGGATTGTGGTTCAGGTTGGTTTGTTGTGTGTTGGAAAGTTGAGTAAGTGGCTGGTTTTTTTGGTTTATTACTATGAGTGCAAGAAGAGGGTTTTGGAGAAGAAAGCTGATTTTGATGTTAACCAAGACATGGAGAAGTAGGAGAAGCAATCATTTGCAGAACAGAGTTCTTGGGAAGAGAATAGATGAAAACTATGGTATAGATGGTAGCAAGTTTTGGACATTTTTGCTTTTGTTTCTTTGTTTGTTTTGGCTCGAGTACCGGCCATTTTATAATAAGAAGCAACTTGGCGCATTCAACCGCCTTACATGTCAAATACATGTAAGACACGTGTCAGATTGTGATAGGTGAAATGTGAGTCCCATCTTGTGTTTTTGGCAGCTTTGGTTTTCGGGTAGGGGTGTGGTAGTGAGTCTCATCTTGACTTAGCTGTAATGGACAACTAGGATTCAATATCAAGGGTACATGCATTTGACATGTACGACGGCTGCATGCATGAATCATTTCCCTACATAATATCATGTATCAAACAAAATCACAAGCCAATCACCCCAAAAGCTGCCCCTAATCCTTCCTAGGTTGTATTTAATAAGATCCAACTTGCTATTAACTCAAGGACATACCATTTTTGATTCATGATAAGAATTGAGTTAACCATCTCAGGCACTTACACACTCAATTTACAATGCAAACAGCATGTTGTAACAGAATAGAGGCAATTAATTGTATGGAAAAATCTCTAATTGCTTACTGAAATTGCAATGGGACTTGTGTTGTCACAAGAAAATTCATAAAACCCTACACTTACAAGAACAAAAAGAGAGAGCAGTTCTTGACTAAAACATACTCAAAATATCAACTTATTCCATGAATTATTACTAAATGGGCCATTTCATCAATGATGAAGCCGGAAGCTCTACAACAGCTAAATATCTATAACCCCTTCAGCACTCTCGCGAGTTTCTTCACTTGGATTTAGAGTCAATCACCTTCTTTGCAAAAGACGGCAAACAGAAAGCTGCGGTGTGAATCTGGAAACAGGAGAAAACAACCCGAATAAGAAAAATGAAGACAATGAGAGGCACGAGGGCAACGGGTACATGACATAAATGGTAAGGTGCAGCATGAGCATACCTCTTTGTTATAGAATTTCAAGGGTCCGTAGGTATCATTTTCATCAATAGGGTTCACTGGATGCTTGAAATCAACAGCGGGTCCTTCAGTGGAGCAAAGCATGAAACCAATCACGCCACTGAAACAGGTAGAACAAGGGATGATGAAAAACCGACTTCACCATTCTATTAGAAACTAGTAATCTTCCCCTAATGAATACAGGTATACAGTCTTGTACGTGTGTGAGCATAAGTGGATAGAGCTCATGTGAGTGACTAATGAGAACCAAAAACAGGAAGTTAGAAAGTTCAGAAAACCGCATGCCTTGGGTATGTAGGGACTGTGGTCCATGCGTAATTGACAGAGCCCTTGAATATTTGACGGCAATTGGATACAATATCCTCGATGATGTGCATGTGAAGCCAAATACTCTCAGCCTGAGTGCACAAAACTCCTCCAGGACGAAGAGCCTTTGAAACTGACTCAAAAAAGGGCTTCTCAAATAGCTCTTGTGCAGGACCTGAGTGACATGGAACGCAAGGACGATGAAACTTGATCGGATAATTCTCAATTTAAAGTTGAAACACTACATAATCACAAAATGCAGAGAGGTCGTTACCAATAGGGTCAGAAGAATCCACAATAACTGCATCATAAGTTCCTTCAGGAACAGCCTTCAAAAATGCAACCCCTGCAGAATTAAAAGACCCACCAAAACGTGAATAAAGGAGATAAGCTAAATGCAAAGAAGAAGAAGAAAAAGAACTTGTTGATCATACCATCACCAATATGAAGTGTGACGCGAGGATCCTCATAGCCAACTGCTACCTTGGGAAAAAATTGTTTAGAGACCTATACAAGGAGAAACATTCATATTTTATTAATATGACATTGTGAGTATATGCAAATAAATAATTAACGCTGGTGTTAAAGCAAGTCAAGTGTGGTAAACTTGACTGTTCCACCAAAAACCAAATTATTATGTGTGGACAACAAAACAAGAATAATATCTGCCTCTACAACATTTGCACTTGATAATAGACCTTAGACACTAAAAATTAAGAAAGGAAAGCAAGAAAAATATTAGACAGATCAATTTTAATACTCACATCAACCACCATCTTATCAATTTCACATATATCAATCTTCTCAATGGAAGAATGGCGGGACACTTCCCGCAACACTCCACCATCTCCCCCACCAATAACCAAAACCTGAATAATAAGATGAGCAAAGAACTCAAGAGTTAGAAATAAATACTTAAAAAAATAAAATCAGATTGTAGCTATCGGAAATGCTGAATCTACTACATATATCACTTCGAGGATATTATTATCTAATCTATCTCATGGCAACCCATTAATATTCCAATACAGAACTCTAGCTTAGCTTACCTTTAACCATATGCCCCAAGTATCACATAATATTTAATTGATAAAATATAAAATTAAACAGCATATAGGGACCACCCTTTTACATGAAAGAGAATATTTACTCATATTCAAACGATCTCATGGATTCTATGATGGAATAGAAAGGACAAAATTGAATATCTCTTCCCACATAACTCAAAAAACAGCTAGTTAAAAATGAACTTCTATGATGAAATCACAACAATAAACTCAACACATCTTCACAAATTATTAAGCAAATAACATAATAAAGAATATCAAGTCTGGGTGTATTGACAAGCAATTAACATGATCAAGATACCTTTTTTGGATTCGGAATTGAGCAAAGAGGAAGATGAGTAATCATTTCTTGATACGCACATTCATCTCTCTCTGTGAGCTGAATCACTCCATCCAAAACAAGAACCTTTCCATATGTTGATGACTGTAAGAAGAGACCACATGATAGTTAACTCAATATGAAAATAACAATATAGACATTTTTTTATGAATATGAATATACACCCAAACCAAAGAGAAGGCAACAAACTGAAATTATAACATGAGCCACTAGAGCATCAAATACCTCAAAGACCATCACATTCTGGTAGTCAGACTTCCCTTGAAATAAGATCTTCTCCACCTTCAAGGAGTGTGCCTCTCCTGCATATCCAAATAGCATCACTCATTAACATTATACGATTCAATGCTAAAAACCATCCAACAAACAAGTTGATGCTAACACAACTCAAAAAGTGGATTATTGACAAAATAGAAACCAAATTGTACAATGTTCATTGCACTATACATTTTCTTATGACTATAAAGGCATGGATACTAAATTCAATGAAAGTGATCTGCGCCTAACATAATATCACAAATTTAGCAGATATTATCAATATAACACTAAGGTAAACGAGCAACTACACTAAACTTTGGGGATGATGAAGGTAATGGTATATAAAAACACCTAAACTTCTCTCTATTCCTCTGTTTTTCTCTTTCTATATATCGAACATAATCTTCTATATTCTATTCCTATTTTCTTTTTAGAAGATAAAAGAGAGTAAAGACATGCAAATTGCAAGAATAATTGTATAAAGTATAAAGTAACAACTTTTAAAAATGAATCACAGGTTGAAGAATGATCACAGGCTGCATGGTAAACTTCTTATTTTTCTACATATATAAAAATCAAACAGTAAGCATTAAAAGCCATATTTGACACACACACACACTCACACAAACACACACAAAAAAAACATAGGACTACTCAAACATGCAAAAGCCATCATCTAAAGTTGGACATATGATACAGAGATACACACATGAACCATTGATAAAGGAATCCATAATGGAGTAATATTAAACCATACAGACATTTTACAAATAGAACTCAAAACAAATATAGACATGTATGTAACACCATGTTGTGAATGGCCATTAAACCATTTCCTAGAAACTAAAATTGGAATTTTCCCACGATTTCTCAGCATCCAAACAGCCCATATTATATTGAAAACACAGATTTTTATGCAAAAACAACAGCAGAAACTGGAAATTAAACACAAAACCTACCAGGCCACAATGGGCTAATCTCAGAGAACCATCCTGGAATGACGGAAGAGATAGAATCAGGCAGCTTTCCGTTTCCTTCGATCTCCATGTTCTGACCCAGATGATAAAAATCAAAACTTTTTCTTTTCTCTAAAGACCCAAGAGAGAAAAATAAAAAATATCAGAGCCACCAACTGGGTATTGATTGCAGATGCTGGAACTGAGAGACTACGCAATCTTGGTCTCTGGTTTGCTTTATATAAAGAGGAGGAGATTGAATTTGAGAATAAGAATAATAATAAAGATATAAAATTGAATTAAAAAATTTAAAGGCACAAAAAAGGAATCTGCTTTCTCTGTGTAAACAAATCTGTAAGACCTGAATACATTATTAGAACCATTTATATATTTTTTTTTCTCAAAAGTGCAATATAAAATCATAGGGCTCTCAATTAGGGTTTTGGGATGAGTGGTGGCTTGCTTTTCAATTTTTAAATTTTTAGGGGTCAGATTACACAGTTTTTGCAGGATGGACCTTATGCTTAGGTTATTTACAAATTGTCACTTTTCATAAATGTGAAAGCAAGAATTCTAAAGAAGAAAAATATCATCAAATTAGATTAGGCTTAATTTTTGAAACGAGATTAGGCTTAATTGGTTTTGCCTCTTTTGAGCGAATACTTTTTTTTTCTTCGTATAATTGGGGTTTTATTCTGTTTGATTTCTTGTAAAATTTTTTTTTTAATTAAACTACTCAGTTGGATGAAGTCGGTTTTTAGGGTGTCACGTCAACATTTTTTGTTAATTCACTTTTTAATTAAACTAACTCGACGTTGTTTTAAGTGACGTTGAGAATCGAATTTGATGTTTTTATATTATTTATTCATTCACCTTTTACATTTACAAAGTTAAATAAATAATTTTCTATGTTGTTGTGTGCAAAGGTTCAACATGATATAAAGCGTATGATTCATGTAACTTACGCAATTCTTGCACGAGTTAAAACTTCTTGAAAATTGTGTAATGTAATTGGATATAAATCATTTAAATTTTAAAAAAATGTATAAAAATAAGTGAACAAATAATATAAAAACGTCGAACACGATTCTCAATAGTAAAAAAGTTCAGCATGTACAATAGTTGCACTTGATAGACAAACTCATGTACAAATTACGAATCCTTAAAATTTGCGCTTGATAATTTAATATTATATATTTAACTTTGTAAATGTAAAAAGTGAATGAACAAATAATATAAAAACATCAAATATGATTTTCAACGTTCGGTTTTGATGCATTCTCAATAAAGATGGTCTCATATTTATAATAAAAATATGTGTGTATTAGTTGAGCTACACGATATGAGATACCTCTCAACTTTTAAACATAAAATCTAAATGCACCTGATTCAATAGGAGTTGAACCAACAAGGGCAACAACCTCCACCAAAAAGATGTGTGTTGGTTATTGAGTCATCCCCTAAAAGATTTACAGTAAAAAAAATATTAATTGAAGATATTGTTCATCTTCAGTGTCCGGATATTTTTATCGTTTATATGCTTATTATCATTACTGAGATCTCCACCATTTATCTAGCATCTAAAAATTAGACATCTCTTCTTCTTCAATTCCACCTCCATGCCCATATCAATTTTTGAGAGTGTGTCAAGTTACACTTATACACCACAAAGCCGCAAAGTTGAAATCATAAAATCACAATCCATTCGTGAAACAACAATATATTAAATTTTAAACGCAAATAACAACAATCTGAATTCAACTTGCATACTCAAAGTATTAAATTAAACAAGCATTTGTGCTTTCATTTTTATGTGATAATATAAGATTCGATTTTTTATAATCTAAGATACAATTGGATATATAGCCCAAATCGACCAACAAAAATGGCATTTGATTAGAAACAATTTCTTGTGGAATCAATCCTATAATAGTAGTAAGTAAATCACTTTAGAAACAATGATTGATTGGTAGAGCGTGGAGTGGAAAATGTTAAATGGTGAGTGTGAATTGATAGGAATTTGATGAGGTTTGTTTCATGGGACGGTTTAGACGAAAATGTTGACCTTTTTTCTTCCCAAAGTTGAGGACTTGTCGGATCATCGTTGGTGGATTTACCTTTTACTACTCTTGTGTTTTTATGTTCCATCATTTTTGTGGAAACAACAGCACAATCTAAAAGCTCCCATTTTCACTCAGTCACTCGTGAATACATGCATTAGTGGAGTGTAATAATAAGAGACGACAATGAGTTACGGAAAGTTGTACACACTTAGGAGTATGACCAACAACTAGAGCCGGGAACCAAAATTCGAATCCGCCTAGATCCAAATCAATTTAAGAAATCTGATCGGATCAGACAAATTCACTCATTTTAGTGTAAAGTGAGCGAGTTTATCCGTTCCGATCCAACCTAAAAAAATCCTATTCAATTTGATTCAAAATATTATCGAATCAGACCCAATATCCAAATTAAATGCGATATGATCTTGCCAATTGCCACCTCTAATTTGAAATGACATGTTTGTATACGTAGTATAACAATATTCGAAACTCAGCATGCATGTTTGGTTTACTTTGAATAATACACATTGATTCACTGACTCAATATAGTAACATTTTCATGTATATTAACCACCGCAACGTTGGGAGGAGACAATTCATAGTTTTTCAACTCATGTCCTAATCAGAATTTCTTTTGGTTACACCCCGCCTGGTGCCCCTTTCGAATTGGACGTCGAATTCAGATTAGATTGTCGTCCCTTTCCGACAAAAAAAAAGTGATAATCAAAGCTAATAGGGCAAAACCCCTACCTGCTCTTCCTATCGGTTCTTTTCCAACCCAACATTACCAAGAGGATTTGTCGAAAATACCCATGCATTTTACAACAAATTACAGCGGTATCCACCAGAGGGATCGTCTTCTTCACCAGCACAGCCCATTCTCCGCCGCCACAGCCTTCACTTTCCGACAAGGTGGGTTCATTAACCTTCTACTGTCTACTCACAGATAATTCTTTCGTACAATCGTTTATCAGAACTGGGTTTTTGATTTTTTGTGCCCTTTTGAGCTCTAAATCGGTAAATTTGTGCGTTTGGTGTTTGGAAAATCGTCTTTTAGTCCCCAACCCTTTAATTTTAACTTAATTGATTGCTCATTGTTTGTTTCTGGTATCAGGACTAAAACCCCTAGACCTGGATGTTCAAATTTCCACCTGGATCTCTCTCTGTTTCTCTACAGCTCTTGAAGCTTAAAACTGATTAGTTTTCTTGATTATTAGTGTATTTATTTATATTATTGTGCCCTACGTTGCTGCTGCTACATTTATGATTATATTGTTCTGCTCCATTCCTTGTTTGTAAAATGTTGTTTTGAGTTTTGGTGATTTTGAGATTCAGGATTAGTGGGTATTTTCTTTGTGAATTAATGGGTGATATACATGTGTGTTCCTCGAACAAGGCCATGATTAACATGTTTGGGGAAGAGGTTGGGTTGTATATGATTATGGGTTTTTGGGAATAGACCCGGGTTTCTTTCAAAATCTTACCTTGATTCTGGGAGAAAGGTCCTCGGAGAACTAGTTTTGTGGAAATAAATGAATCTAGGCACTTGAAACACCATAAATGATAAAACCAAGTTATTGAAGGACTCAAAAGAAGTTGGTGTGAGAACTGCAATAGCGAAAGAATCAAATATTTGATTAATGGAGAGTAGAAAACATATTGGAGACTGAAAAAGTACTTCTTAAAGGGAATTTATTATTTAAGAGAAGTCACGAGACAATGAATCAACATGTAAGAGAAGTGGCAAGAGCCACCTCCTGCAAAGGAACCTAAACCACTTCCGGTTCTTGATTCTGAGCCTAAAAAGAAGAGAGGTAGTCGTCGGCTAAGAAAGGTGAAGGAAAGGTACTTCAGAGTCTTTGTTATTTTCTATCACACATCATTTAATTTTTGCCATTTTCCTATGCATATTTGTAATGTGTTTTCTTCAGATATGCTATTACAGACACGAGGAAGCTGGCCAACAGGATGCAATTTGGTATACCTGAAGAGAGTTCTTTAGGTAAAAATATATATGTCTTCATTGTGTTTGGAGTTTCAAGTGATCTTTGTGTATTGCATCTTTACATGTCTCTAACTTCATATTGTTGGCATGAAATGTGTGGTTTATTATCATGTCATCACTAAAGCGGTCTGCAATGCCAGTTATACGTTTCTTGATTGCACTTCCTTCTTACTGGTTCTATGCTTTTGAAAAAGGGGATGAACTGGGTGAGGGTTATGGAATGTTAGGTCACGCTTGAAGTGGCAAGTTGAGTATCAATGTGTCAAAGCAAACTTGCAGCTAAAGTTGCGAAGAAGTATGCCTTTATGGATGCTTAATTCTTGTTTGTTTTTGTCACTGATCATTGCTCCAGTGCATGAAGCTTACATGTCGGCTGGAGTAGTGCTAGATAATGATCTACTTTGTTTTGTGTCTTAGTTCTAACTTCCCTTATACAGACTCTTAAATTTTGTATTGTTGGCAGGTTTAAGGAAAAGCAGTTTGGAAGCAGTGGTGCTACCTCATAACAGGCTTATAGTTTGGCATTTACATCTGTTCAGGTTTGGTTTCTCTGCATCACACCTTTATCTATTTCTTAGTGTTGTCAACGGATCTAACATATGATCTTTCTTTTTCTGAGGCCTGCCCATTTAGTTTCCTTGTAGTTTTGGACTTTTTAGTATTACACTATAGTTAAAAGCTAGTAAATAAAGCATAAAAATAGATCCTTTAATATAATACAGTAGGTTTAAGGTCACCCCCTTTTTAGAAAACTCTTGTTCCCTGCTTTAGTGATTTTTAATGGTAAAGACAGTGCTTTTTGAACTCTAAACTAGTGTTACACCGTCAACCCTCGCTTAGCTTAGTAGAGGAGCTCGACTAAACATACATAACATTACTGATTTGTCGATTGAGTTTTACCCTTAATAAGGGGAATTCGCCATTCAATTATTGTAATCGTGAGTGGGCAAAGCAAAGAAAGTGGCAGTTATTTCGACTAAACATTATACCATAAAACTCCTGAGAATGGAATTGGACCTCAATCCTGCAATGATTTTTTTCTTACCTTACTCCTGCCCTTGTTAATTTATGTGCTTAAATTCTCTTTCAGCTCTCTGCCCTGATTACTATCTTGAAACATTTATGTTTCTTAGTGCAAGCCATGTGGTTTAATGATTTATAGTTGAAACTTGAAAGGACATAAATAAGCCTGGAAATGGGGAACAAATTTTCTGGTCCTTGGAGATAGATAATGAAATGCTGATTTAGAACCTTGACACTTCTATTCATAAACAGGATTTGATCCGCCAAAAGAATTGTGAAGTGAATTCTTTGTTGTATACATGCTATGAAAATTGGTATTTCATGTAGGTTGCGCTACCTGTACACCCGGCAGTCACATGACACTATATTTTGTGGGGTAAAAAAACTGATTTTATAGTTATATTTCATTTTGAAAAAAAATGTTACGATAAATTAACACCCCAAAATGACCTCAAGATTTTTTTTTACCCTGTATAATAAACTTCTTGGGTCCGCCCCTGACACTGGGTACTTGTACTACATGGAACTTCTGGGTACGTACCAGGTATTTGTCTGGAATAAATGACCAGGTACTAATGCTTCATAGGTACATTGTATCTAGAACCTGAAATATAAGATCTGATGGAGTGGTGTGGGTGCACACAATGTATGTTAAGGATACCATATCTCAACTTATATTGGGGTATTATAATCCATTTATCTGTCATCAATTTCTTTGGAGAATCACTGTCATATATCTGTGCCAAGTTTAATTAAAATATCACGAGTGTATCTCAGTTCCTTGTTAGAAGTCATGTCTGAGCATGGTCAATTAAAATATCATGATTCATGAGTGTATCTATGTTCCTTCTTCCATCCATTTTAGCGAACTTAGACGTTTGGGTATATTTGATGGACTCGTATTCTTCATGTTAATGACGATGATTTGCTACAGGGGATAGAACTCTGAAATCCACAGGCACCTACTTCTCAGAAACTGGGACCTTTTCGAAGATAAGGAGGATCTAAATCATGCTACGGTTTGCCCTATCATAAACTTTGTGACGAAAATTGTTCTGTATTTTTATTACGTCTATTTTCCGACTTATTTTCACACTTCATTCATGCATCAAAGCATACATAGCTGGAAAGAAAAAAAGGAAACGAGTTTTTCCAAATCAAGTTTGTTTCCATAATATTATCTACATTGCATTTGAATCTCTGCTGAAGTAAACTATAAAATATTCTTGTTGCTCTTAGATTGGTAAGCATGAAATGTTTTTCAAACTCATGAGTCTATTGACCTTGGTTGATTATTTTATATATATTTTTTTAATAATCCCAACCCCACAGCCACATTAAAGGTTTTGATGGCATTATATAAAATGTATAGAAAGTAGTGTGGCGCCTAACCAATAGAGTACTAGATTGTGCATATTTTATACTCTTATCTTTAACTTTATGAAAAAGATAAAAAACAGCATGGAGATATTATTTCTGAGGAATGATTCATGCATGCAGCCGCCATATATATCAAATACATGTAAGACTGAAATTGAATCCTAGCCGTCCATCACAACTAATACCTCCCCCCGAACTAAAGCAGACCAAAAACACAAGATGAGACCCAGTTTCTGCCTATCACAGTCTGACAAGTGCCTTACATGTATTTGACATGTAAAGCGGCTGCATGCGCTTATACGCTCACTTATTTTTATTTCTGTACGTACTAGTGAATATTCCAAGAATTTATGAACAATGTGCCTGGGAACCAAGCATGAAATTAATATATCAACTGCAGGACACGTTTTCTCTTGTCTGGTTTTTTGTAGTAACCTAACCTCCCAACCCCAACAAAGTGGTAATGTGAGTGAGGTCTCCATCTTTATCTGTTTCTTGAAATCACTTATAGCAAGTTTTGTTATATTTGACATGTTTTATCCTTTTCAGGTACAGCACAAATGCAACATTTAAGCTGAATTGACAATCAAACACATGAACGATGGATAAATGTGTAATTTCACATTGATGATAATATGAACCAAGTTTCCTGATATAGATAATTTTAATTCGATTTTGAATGCTATTGCAAAGCACGAGAAATACTTGCATATGTACGTGTGTTGGATGTCTACTCGCTTTTGTATTATTGAGTTTGAAAAATTCGGATGGATTCGTTGGTTGAGAGGTCACTTTCTTGAAATTTAGCATTTCATCATTTTTGTTTTCTCCTACCAATTATGAACTGTCCAAACTTAGGCCTTTAGCCATTAATATGTCAAAACCTTCACCATCATTCTTTTGTCTTCAACTTGGGGCTGTTTTAGGTTCTACTCCTACATGGCTTCTTTACTCCTATTCTTTTTATTTATATATTTTATGTCTTAACGTATATAAATATATATTCACAGTGTTCAAATTTGATTCTCTTAAAATTAGGTTTTGAAAAAAAAATGGTTATCTATTTAGTTTAACGAGTTCTTGTCATGTTAAAAAACGTTTAAGTGGAGTTTTGAGACAAAATTTTATTTTGTTTACGATTATGCGAAAAGTCGTTGCCAATCTCTCCCCGCCACCACCGGATTTGTCATATGTTTCGGCAACAAACTCGAAAATTAATTAAGACATTTATATGGAAAAGAGTAATTGGTATTTCCTGTGAAAAGATAATTGATTGAGTTTTTTTAACTGTCTCCTCTCAGGAAAGAAAAGGCAAATATGAAAACTCATAATTACCCATTAATTAAGGGGCAATATTTTATTAAAATAGTTTTAAAATTTAGGTATTAATTAAATTAAATTAATGGTTTGGTTTGCCAAATATTTTGAAAGTCCAAGGGAATATTAAATTTCATTAATTTGAATAGCTTCTGTATTAAGAGAAATTATATTCAAAGCTAATTTAATTTTCCAAACCTCGTCCATATTCATGAACAAGAGCAGATGAGCTACCAAGTACAACACTACAACCTCACATCACATGTGTAAACTATTATGACAAAACTAGACAACCACCTTTTCAATACTTGCCAAAATCAATTTGCAACCAATCATAATTAATTGCTTTTATTGATAATATTACTCAAAAATCATAAAGAGATAGGTGTAACAATGTAAAAAAAATACAATATCAATAATAATATGTTCGAATAAAAATAATCGCAAAACAATTAATCGTTAAAATAATCAAAATAAATGTTAATGTTACAGGCATAAACTAATCATGTAACCTAAGAATGATGTATGTTTGAGCTATGTTACATCAACACTTGTCAATATTGGGATGCTACAAACATTTCAAAAAAAATAATTTTTCCAAACAATGTTGTGAAATATTGAAAATGACAAGAACACACAGTGTCAACTTTGGTGACTCTTTATTTATATAATCTCTCTTACTATAGCTTAGCCTTTTGTTTTGGTTCCCAATTTGTTTGGGTGGTAGTGGATTGTTGAGTCATGCATGTATTATTGTCACATTAAAAAATCCCTGATTTTCAGATAAAGATAACGATTTAAATCCATTTAATCTGCACATATATAATATATTACAATATCTATCTACAAATACATCTACACCCATTTCATTTTACACCAGCTTCAACATTCATAGACACTCGAGAAAGAGAAAGTGAAAGAGAAAGTTGGTGTTACCATGGTAGCAAGAAGGATCTCCAGTCTGCTCTCTCGCTCCTTCACTTCCTCTTCTGCTCTGTTTTCTCAAGGTCTCAACTCTGTTCTTCATTTTTAATGTTATGTGTGTCACTTTTTGCTCTATTTCTGTTTCAACTTTCAACCCATTTCTCATTTTTAGTGATTGTTGTTCCGATTAATCCGATTGTTTGTTGGTTTGTCAAGTTTGGTGATTCGTGTTGCTGATCATTTTGTTTGACTGTCACTTCGTTTGGGTATTTGATTCTGTTTTTTGATTTGGGAAATGCGAGTTTCACTTATCTGATTACGTGTCAAGCTTTTTCTGTTTGGTTGCTGATAAAATAAGTGTAAAGTTTTGATTTTTACATGATGTATTTTTGTGGGTTTGCTTTGAATCCAAATGGGGTTTTTGGGGTGAGATGGTTATTTTCTGGGTTGTGCTGTTTTAGTTCATGCCTGTTTGTTTCAGTTGAGTTGAAGATGAATATATTTGTTTAGTTGAAATCTTGCTTGCAGTGAAATTAGGTTCTTAGTTTATGTTTACATTTTTTTTACATACCTTTTGTATTCAGATTGTTGAAATTGTTTTAATTCAGGGAAGAATTTGAACCTGGTTAGAGGAGCATGTAGCAGATATAGTACTGCTGCAGCTATCGAAGAAGAACCGATCAAACCACAAGTTAGCATACATTATAATCAGCTTTTGATCAATGGGCAGTTTGTTGATTCGGCATCAGGTGTGTTCTCGATCTTATCATTATTATTCGGTTTAGTGAAAAAACTTCGTACTTTTGATCAGTGCTACATCAGTTTGTTTTCTGAATTTTAGCTTAGTCACATGGCATTTACTTGTTACTCATTGAAGTTGTTTTAGCTTAGCGTTTTGCCGAATCTGAAAGATTAGACTTGTTTCGGTTTAGGGAAAACTTTTCCAACTTTGGACCCCAGGACAGGGGAAGTGATTGCTCATGTTGCGGAAGGGGATGCAGAAGATATAAATCGGGCTGTTGCTGCTGCTCGCACAGCATTTGATGAAGGGCCATGGCCAAAGATGACACCTTATGTAACTATTCTATATAAATTTCTGTTACATTATCATCTAGAATGTCAAAAGTTTATGGTCCTACTATTGTTCAATTTACGATTGATTTGTTTTGTTTTTATATGTGTAGGAAAGATCATGCATACTTTTGCGAGCTGCTGATTTGATGGAGAAGCATAATGATGAAATCGCAGCTCTTGAGACTTGGGATAACGGGAAGCCATATGAACAGGCTGCTAAAATTGAAGTTCCTATGATGGTACGCCTGTTTCGGTACTATGCCGGTAAGTTTTGTATTATGTATCTTTGGTGCATTTTACATGTTCTCGAGTGTTTTAATGAAAATTCTCAATTTTTATCTGCTAATCCGCAGGTTGGGCAGATAAGATTCACGGTCTCACGGTTCCATCTGATGGATCGCATCATGTGCAAACCTTGCACGAACCAATTGGTGTTGCTGGTCAGATTATTCCTTGGAACTTTCCTCTTCTCATGTATGCTTGGAAGGTTGGGCCTGCATTAGCATGTGGCAACACTATTGTTATGAAGACGGCAGAGCAGACACCACTGTCTGCTCTCTATGTATCAAAGCTTTTCCATGAGGTACTTTATTTGAGTTTTGGCAGATAAGATGCAGAAGGCACATAACTGGGTCTCATCTTATTCTTTTATTTATTTTATTTTTTATATTTATCCGTCTTGGATTGCATGTTTGCGCAGAAAAATGTGCATACTTCATATTTGTGAATGTGCGTTATCTTCCATTCTGACCATATATTCTTTTGTGGCAGGCTGGACTTCCTCCGGGTGTTTTGAACATAGTCTCTGGTTTCGGTACGACTGCTGGAGCAGCTCTTGCTAGTCATATGGAAGTAGATAAGGTACCATTTAACTTTAACAATGACCTGTGTGAACTAGAATTCACCGCATCAGTCAACGAATAGAACTTCAGCATTGTTCATTAAATAATCACTCCGGACTTGGTGGTCATATGCACAAGCCCTTGGTTTGCTTGAGATTTAGACATTCAGTATGGTCAGTTTACAGTAGTAGAGTTGACGGCCTTTTCAGTTTGATTCTTATATTCTTCCCCGAGTTGACTCAACGGCAGCAAAGGAAGGTTTTTGGTTGCTTTTGTAGCTGCCACCAACTTTATCATCATCTCTTACATTTACAAGCCTATACAACTGTATGTTTGGCATTTGTACCTATATCCTTTAAGGCTTTGCGTCTGTGGCTATGTAGGATTTACATCCAAATTTGTTTAGCATCATACTATTATTGTTCATTGGAAGTAGACGTTCGGTGGAATTTTTGTAAGGTGTTTCTGCTTAGAGACTAGCTTTAGAGGTATAACCTGTAAAAACACATTGATAATGATTGGGCACATGGTGATGATGGCCTTTCATAGGGCTCGGAAAAGCAGATCATGCTACCATGACACTTGTATATCTTACATTCTCAGTACTCTCTTTGCAGCTTGCTTTTACCGGATCCACAAAAACTGGTAAGGCTGTGCTTGAATTGGCATCAAGAAGCAATCTTAAGCCCGTAACTTTAGAGCTTGGAGGGAAATCTCCTTTCATTGTGTGTGAGGACGCTGATGTAGACGAGGCTGTTGAGCTGGCTCACTTTGCTTTATTCTTTAATCAGGTATGCCCACCGAATTAATTTAGTAAAAACAGGGTTGAGTTTCATGGAATAATGGTCCCATACTAATCACAACATGCTGTCACTATCTTCAGGGACAATGCTGCTGTGCTGGATCTCGTACTTATGTACACGAAAGTGTATATGATGAATTTGTAGAGAAAGCAAGGGCTCGTGCTATGAGACGCACTGTTGGTGATCCATTCAAGGGTGGCATTGAGCAAGGTCCTCAGGTAAATTCTTTGTACAATCACCGTATTGCGAATCTCTCGTTGATGAAGATAATTGTTCATCTTGTTACGGTTTCAAACATAGCAACTTTTTTTCTCTCTTTCAGAAGCGATTAAAAATGATTTAGGATGGATGTCAACTTCTAATTCTGAAATGTCAATTACGTCATTTCTGTAACTGCTTCCAGTTCTATGTACTATGCAATATGATAATTCACTAAAGATTATTTGTTTCGATTGTTACTTGAAAATACCAGATTGATTCAACACAATTTGAGAAGATCTTGAAGTACATTAGATCTGGTGTTGAGAGTGGAGCTACACTTGAAGCTGGAGGAGAGCGACTTGGTAGCAGAGGTTTCTATATTAAGCCCACCGTGTTCTCAAATGTTCAGGTAAGTCAATGATCATCTCAACTAGAAGATTAAGATACCATCACGGATATTATGACTAACAAAGCCGTAACTTGCATCAGGATGACATGTTGATAGCTACAGATGAAATATTTGGTCCAGTTCAGTCTATCTTGAAATTCAAGTGAGCCATGAACCTTCTTCTTCACACTTCACACTTCACACTTCACATTATAATTGGTATTTATTTAACCTTGGCGTTGGCCTTATTTCAGGGACATTAAGGAAGTTATAAAGAGAGCAAATAACAGTAGCTACGGGCTGGCTGCCGGAGTTTTCACAAGAAACATCGACACTGCCAACACCTTGACTCGCGCATTGCGAGTTGGGACAGTGTGGATCAACTGTTTTGATGTGTTTGATGCAGCAATTCCTTTTGGTGGGTACAAGATGAGCGGGCACGGCAGAGAAAAGGGTATCTACAGTCTCACCAACTACTTGCAAGTGAAGGCTGTTGTTACTCCTTTGAAGAATCCGGCATGGCTGTGAACCTGAAGCCCGAGCCTGTAACGACATATGGTAAAGACGACGATGATGATAAAAAATCTTGTTTTGGTGAAATGACTTGAACATGAGATGATGATTCTTCTGTTTGGTGGATTTGTAGATTATCCATGAACAAGTTTATGTCAGATTTGCATAAAACAATAAAAATAAATAAATCTTGTTTCTCTTATAGTGTAATGTTTTTGTATTCAATTATATAATGTATGAGCAGGTTCTGGTTGTTTTTATGCTGTATGGTCAGGAACCAAGTGACCCTTGCAGCTCATAAGAATTGTGGGCTGTCTCATGAATCATGGTTGGTCTTGTACTGATATACACATAAACTACACAAGATTCAAGTTGGTAAATTATAAATCTTTTCATTGATTCTGTCAAATGTGCTATATATAGCGTATACCAGTTACAGTTTTCTTTCAATATAGTAAAAAGAATCTTGGTTTCATGGTTGTGACACAAGTTCCTGAACCATTATTGATTTTGTGGACACAACAATTGTTTTCTTCTACTTGCACTCTGGTGGCATGACCTTGAACCTTCTGGTGTCTTTACAATATGAGTAGAACATGAGCTTCCTCCTAGCCCAGTCCATGGCCATAACCTGCTGTTTGGACAACTGAACAAACTCTTGTCCCTCCACCGGGTCCGAACTCGAATCACTGTCCTTAACACAGGAAGGAACAGAAGCTGTCGGGTCCCAAACACACCCACCAAGCTCCATTTCTGTGAATGAAGCCACAAATGGTGCATACTTGTAGTTTACTGGGTATTTCCCTCCATGAGTAGCCCACTCCGAACCATCCCATATCGTTGCATAAACCGACATAGGCTTCGATGGATACACATTGGACACGCCTCCTCTTCGTGGAAACTCTCGTACTGGGATGTTATCCACGAGGAACCTGCAAGATTTGATCATGTCACACAATATCAGAATAGAGTTTTGGATAACAGTAAGGTTGTTGCTTTGTGACTTTGAGGTCACAAGTTCAACTAAACAAATAGTTTCTACGTAAAAGCAACCTCGGGCAGAGTAGAACAAAGTTGTGTACATAAATGACCATCTCCGGACCCCACAGTATAGTTTAATTACTTACAATATGTGATGGGTGTTCCAGAGGATGCTGTAGTGGTGGTGCTGTGCTGAAGGGTCAAACCAAAGGTAAAATTTCTCTTCCCTCCCTGTGCTGACACTTCCATTGGCATAGATGTTTGTTTGGAGCACCCAATCATTCCTCTTGTCATGACCCAGAAGCTCAATGTCTATTTCATCATGATTGTGTGGAAACTGCTCTGCATTAGACATCTGATCAACATTCAGACATCAAAACCTAGTCAGCTTTTGCATATGTACCATGATGTTTCTATCAGCAAGAACACAGAGAAATAGCTAGATTACATAGAAAGCTACAACAACTCCAGGAGAGAGTCCTGCAGGAAGCTTGATCGCAGCGCTAAAGAATCCATAGTAATATCTATTTCTTGAATCCAATCCAGACCCTGAAACAAACAAAGAGTACTGTGAGATTGAGAAACAAGAAGATCAAGAAGCAAATCAAGAATCAAGAAGCAAGAAGCAAATCAAGAATTAGGATCAAGACATGTTGGGCCAAGTGGTTAAAACACTTTGGATCCTCTCTGAGGTCTCAAGTTCAAGCCCCCTTATCGACGGTATGGGGTGGGATTTAAGGCGACGTTTTCTTTGAGAAGTGAGAAGCATTGTTACTTCGAGTATGATGTTACTTTGCTGATAATAAAAAACAAAAAAAAAAAGAAGCAAATCAAAAATCAAGAATCAAGACCTGTGGTTTTGTCAAGAGCTATAGTGGCTGATGAGCCATTGTTGGTGACATGGACATTGGAGCCTCCAAAGAGCTTGGAGAAGCCATGATCAAACGAGACATGGCTAAAAAGATCGGTCAAGTGTGGAGAAACCGAAGGAGGCGTGTAACGCTTGCTGCGAAAATGCGAAGAAGAAGAAGCAACCATTGCCATGCACATGAAGGTCATAAGGCATGAAGAGAGGAGCTTATTTAAATTTTCTTGGAGAAGAAGAGCCATTTTCTTGAGACAATGAAGAAGCAAGAAAACAAGGGAAATGGGTATTTATTGGGAGGTTTTGGTGCTTAGTTGGAGCAAAGCTGGCTATGGAATATATAGAGATTGATATGATGGGTGGTTTTTTGGAAGCAAAAAAGACAATTATCCAAGAAGTCATGTGGGTATGATTCAGCTGCAGGTTGTTAAATATCAGATATTGAAAATATTGAAATGAAGTGGACATTCTACTAAATCTTTGAAGTTTCTTGTTAGTTGATGACCAAAGAAAGAACAATTTTGGTGTTTAGTTTTTAGATTTTACAGTTGTTGATAGCTCATGCCCATGCTATGGTGTCACCATTGCTATGTTCTTGGAATCTAGCTGGGTTTATTAATTTGGATTTGGAGTGCCATAATTACTTTACTGCATAATTGAATTTGGCACCGCAAATTAATCCACTTGAGTAATAGTACTATTGTTGTTTAAGTTGGAGATAGTACCAAGACTTTGAGTGAAGTTGTTAAAACCAATGATTTACAAACCAAAACTAAACCAACCAATTTGACTAATTCAATGTATGAATTGGTTTAACTATCAAATGTTGGAGACTAGTTTTACCATGGTAAAAAATATTATGTTTTTAATCTTTTGAGTTTTGTGTCGTTGAGACAATTCAATCGGTCTGAGAACCAGTTTCACCAAATGATACTCCGTTAATCTCCCTAGCGACGCAGTGTGAACCTTCCGCTCTTTTTCTGCGGCCTAATCTTGCAAAACAAAACTTCTCCCGACGGAAACTCCTCCAATGCTTAAGTCATTCTCTTACTCTCACGTAGCTCAAAGTAATATTATAGCATTTAGTACAAACCATTTTACAATTTGCGTATGACTACATAAAGTAAGATATTCTTCTACATTTAATTTGCAGTTGTTAGACCGCCTATATCGTTGTGCGACGTGTTCCCATTATCTAATTATGAGTTTCATCTTGGGTCCTTTTTTAATACGAGACTTTAGGAGAAATTTGACTATCGGTCAGATAAGCCTACTGAAATACACCATACTAACTAATTTCTTAGATTTTTTATCAAATTTAAAACCAAAACACTCATTTTAAAACAAACGAAATATTAAAAATCCAACTAGACAAAATTATAGCATGCATGTGCTTAAGTTTTGTCCACCGCAAGTAGGATCATATTACATGCAAGATGGATCTGCATAATATGATTTGAGGAATAGTTTTGTTGGTTTAGTTGTGGCCAAATCTCTGTTAACCGACAATGCCATGATTCATGGAATTAAGGTTAATAAGAAATTAAGAAAAAAGTAGATTACGATGATTAGCCAAATTGAGCTATAATTAGATCGTGACAAGAAATGTCTTAATTTTGTGTAAAATGACTTGAAGAATTTGCCAGTAGTGTTTTGTTATATTATTAGCTGGCTCACAAAATGCTTGATTTGACCATTTAACATATTGACAACAATTGCATTTAAAGGCCACAAATGGAGTTTTTTTGCAAGTAGCACTTCACTTTCATGCTCCTTAATTCTCTAATTCCTATTAGTTAACTTTTTAAATTATTATTAGTACTTTTTAAAATTAAGAAATGAACTTAACTATGAGATGTTGAGTCGGTTTAACGTCAAGATTAACCATTACACGACATCAAATTGACAATATAACTGTTTGATTTGTCAAATTCAACTTTTATCGATATTTTGAACTGTATTATGTTTAGACAGTTTATTACGAAATTTAACTTAAATGAGTTGATCTGATTCAATTACTTAAACATCAATAGCGGCGAAAATAGATATAGTTTTAAAGATTAATTATTTATCGTAAAATGTCATGACCTCCAATTACCTAAACTTACCATAAACCAAATTTATAGCTAAAAAAATGTCATCCACCATGACCAAATGTACTTACAAATTCAATGTTGGTAATAAAGATTTGGGAAATAAAATGCAACTTTAATGCAAATTGCAAGGCCCGTTGTTGAACAAACTCATATAAAAAGTCAAAGCCAAACTAACCGGTGGGCCTGGTCCTTCTTAATATGGTCCAAATATTGCATTATTCAAAACCTATATACTCTAATAAAATAATTTGACTTGAGTTATTTATATATCACATTTAAAATAAATTTGTCTAATAGAAAAGCTTGAATATTCGATATCACATTTGTACAATAACAATATAGTGAGTACATATAATTTCTGTATCTTATATATCAATCTCGCGACCGGAACAAACGATGGTTGTGACGCGTTTTGATTGATTATGTGTCAAGCTCAATGATAAAAGGAAAATGCGAGTTCGAATGTGAAGGGAGTGCTGAAGTTTATTAAAATTCCACATTTTATAAATATAAAGTGAATGATCTAAATATAATTGTGGAAGCCAAACTCTAGTAATAAAATCAAGGCCATGCTTTCAATTATGCACTGAGATGAGTCAATCAATAACAATAACATAGATAAATAAAACTTTTAAAATTATATAATAAACACAATAATGACTTGAAATAAAATATATGCAAGACAGCAAATAGAAACTAGAGTGCGCAACAATAGTGAAAGATAATTGATAATGCTTCATTTTGTTCTTTTTTTTTCTATCTAGTTTGGAGATTCCATAAGTCTTTCCTATCATTCAAAATTGTGAAAACAAAGGTAATTTGGTGACGAAATCGGATGTCAGGAATGTGATGTCAGTGATTTGACGATCGTTAAGTATGAAGATCTTGAAACTCTTAATAAACACATCATGCCCTTGAAATAATTAGTGCACCTTCTCTACAATAGTGCAAAAATCAAGTCTGCAATCGACATTGGATTATAGGAAACATTCGTGCAAGTACAATTGTGCTAAATTTTTTAATACATATGGAAGAATAAATCATATATGTAAGATGACCAAACCTTTTTGCCTTGTAATCTATAAATGTGGTAAGGAATTTAGTATATTTTTCCTTTTCATCTTTAAATGCATACTTCACAAGCATCATAAAGGCCAAGGCATCAAAAAATTTGGATTCATCCTATATTTCCGACGATACGATGGGTCATTTCCAATAATAAAAATATGGGCAACGCAGCATATAAGGTAGAGTTTCCGCATCAACTAAGGATTCATCTTGTATTTCATGTGAGCAATCCTAACCATACCATGGTTACGAGGACGATCTAAGTCGAGGGGAATCGAAGTGTGCTCCACCTGCCATCTTTACATCGCGCGACAAGGAAGTCGAGGAGATGCTCTCAAAGAGAAGAGTTTGGAGAGGGGGCATGCCTGCATACACGGAGTACTTGGTGAAATGGAAGTCATTGCCTGATAGCGAAACAAGTTGGGAGCCAGCGGAAAAACTTTGGCAGTTCGAAGAAAAGATCCGAGAGTCAATCAAGACTCCGCGAAGAGGGCGTCGCTCAATTCAGTGGGGAGAATGTTGCATCCTGCAATTTGGAGGCCTAATTCCGTCCAGCACAAGCCTCATATCCGTCTAGCCCAAACCCGAACTCCATCCATCCCTTCATGGAAGATTCTAGAGACTAAGTGTCTCTCCATTTTCAGCATACTTTAGATTATTCTAGAATCATAGATAATTCTCCATGTATTACTAGATTGTGTAGATTTCTGTAGAGAGTCAATCTCAGCCATTAATAGCTCTCTTAGATTTTAAATCCTAATCGTCCATTTCCTTAGCCTTGTAGTATAAATAGGGGGAGGGTTCATTTGCCCAAACCATCACAGAATTTAAATACCTAATAAAATAGGGCAAGAATTAAGAGACAACTTGGTAAATAAAAGTAAGACGAGTCTTTAGCCCATATACTATGATTAAAGAAATTCTTTTTAGACCCTTCTGAACTCAATAATTTTTTTCTATACAAGTGTCCTTTTTATACAAGTGTCAATCAATACTCACTCCAAGTAGGTTGAGCTACAATAGAATTGTACGATTAAATCGAAGCATTGAGGCCATCATTGGCTTTTGGGGATGGCATGTCTTCAGTATCAACGGCGCGTTGTAGACATCCGATTTCGTACTCGATAATAAGTGTCTCCAAAACTTTCACTAATATAGTTAATGCATATTATACATGAGGAGAGCTTTCAGTTAAAGTAAATAAAAATTGTTTAATTATGGAAGCTTTTGAACTCTTTTTAAAGGAAAATCTTTTGTAGTGAAAGTTTACTTCTATTCAAACGACTTATTCAAAATCACCAATTTGGATTTAAAAATCGAAATCAAAAGAAGATCGTTTTTTAATTTCATTTAATTTTTTGTCATGTTTCGTATGTCGTTTTAATTGTACTTTTGTCGGGTTGTGTTTTTGTGTGATTTTACCTTTTTTGCCACTAGGGGCATTTTAGTAATTTTTTTTGTTTAGTTTGTGTTATTTTATTGGTTGTTATTTCTTTCTTTAATCTGGGCCACTCTTTGTTCAAGCCCATTTTTTATTCTTTCTCATTCTTGGCCCAACACTAACTCAAGCCCAAACCATTTTCTTTTAGCTCTCTTTTATCAAACCGAACCGGTTCAATCTGCATTGATTCGGTCCAATTCCAACTCCACTCCCTTCCTTCATTTTCTCTCTCTACCCATTAATCACAGCAGCCACCTCCAACAGCTCACCGCCGGAATCGCCAGGCACCGCCGGAGTCGTTGGAGCTCGCTTCCGGATCTGCACCACGCCGCTATTCTCCGTTCGCCTTCTGCAGCCCCTCACCGCCGGGAGACCGCCGAGATGCTGGAGCATAGCCACTGATCTGCTTCTCTCCTTCTCTCTGCCTCTCTTCGTGTATCCATATGAGGTAAGCTTTGTTTGTTTTTATTTTTATTATATTGACTTATAAATGGCTTTGGTTTGCTGCTTAGTTGCAAAAACTAGTAAATTGTTTTGTATTGTCACAATGTTGTTTATTATATTTTCTACTTATTTAATATCGTAGCATCTTTTAATTATGTCTGTTACAACTGTAAAACTGTGGCATTTTTGTTAATCTTGTTGTTAGTTACTTAGCTATTTGGCCATTAAACTCAAAACATAAAAAAAATTATTCACTCTTGTGTTTCAATTCGGCTATTTAGCCATTTAAACAAAATCGAAAAATATTTTCAAACAATCTTGCTTTCGAAATGAGATTAAAAAATTCAATTGGGGATCTTACGTCCATGAAATTGACTTTTCAAGTCATGTTTTGAGTTCGCTTTGGCGTGAATATTTTGTCCGGTCATTGTGTTACTTTTCGGTATATAATTGGAAGCTATCCGATAATTGTGACTCTAATTTTTGCATTTATTATTTTGTTAATGGGTGCATCCGGGATCTCGTGTTCATCGTATATAAGTTGTTTAATTTAGCATTTTTCACATGATCACATGTCGCGCGCACATGTATATTTATTTTGCTCATATGTTATACATAGCTTTGTACATATTTCATCTCACATATTTGCATCGTAGCTAGTTTGCATTGTCTATATATGCATGAATTGATTTATTGCTTTCGTACATAGATTATTAACTATATTTCTTTACATATAGTACATTATCTTCCGCATTTATTTTGATATATATTATTCGTAAATGTTACTTGTTTGCTTGTATTTAAACTGTCCATATGCATATTTATGAATCATTAGATTTAATACATTGTATAAATCGGTATAAAAGCAATTCAGGGGCCGGCTTATGTCGGGCGACTGAGGGGGCTTTACACCTTCCCTCGTGTGTACCCAATCTACTTACCCCATTCTTTGGTTAAAAGAATTGGTTGCGCATTGTTTAAAATAAAAATGTGTGGCCAATGTTTTGGTTCCCGGACCTTAAAACCGGATGGTGTCTCTAAACTTTAGCAACATGCTTAAGGCGGTCCAACACTGCAATACCATCACTCTTTATTTTAAGGACGGGGCCGCAAGGCCTCGACAGACATATCCCGCGCTATCTTTCAACGGTGTTGCGCGTCGAGATGCGGGGACCGGTATCTTTCCAGTCAGCATGAATTCTGACGAAGATAAATGAATGACGAGCTCGTAACAAAGGGGATGATGGTGCAAGGGATGCTGGTGATGCTGCCGCTAATGCTGCCCATTCGGCTGGTGAGCATTGCATCGCCATCTCTTTACATTTGGAGAATGGTAGGACGTAGGTGGAGATTACTGCGAAGAGAATGTTGTACAGATCATATAGGATTTTTTCATATATAGATATAGGACAAAAGTGTTTGATGAACATGTTATGTTGCACAGAGATAGCTAGTAGTTCATGTTCAAGGATTGGAGTATGTTCTGTTTGTGGGATCTTAAAAATGGTTTTGTCGTGCTGTCAACAGGGGAGATCTACCTCCTATTGTGTAGCTCAACTGATAAAAAAAAAAGGTCTCAGAAACTAGCCACCCCACAAACAGCCCCTCTTTTAGGTTGGCATCATCAAATGATACAAGTATTGGATAAGAATATACAACGCACTAGAACGCCCTTGTTGACGATTCTTAACTCCGACAGCATCTAGAGTTCCTCGAACAATGTGATATCTCAAACCGGGTAAATTCTTAACCCTTCACCCTCTTACTAAGACTACAGAACCTCCTTGTGTTGTTGTGGTGCTCCTGCTGCCCATAATTACAGAGGTCAGTTTGTGAAATCAATGAAGAGATCTATCATCTTTATTCCTTGATTGAAAGATATTTCATTGAAAATTTTGTGAAATATCTTTCATTGATATTTCTGTAGTCTTACTATTCCTATTCCTTAATTCCTTTTACTAAGACTACAGAACCTCTGTAAATCAATGAAAGATATTTCCAATGTCGTCTGTAATTTTCTGACCTCTGTAATTTTATGAAATATCTTTCCTTGTAGTAAAAGGAATAGGAAACCCTAACCGCTTCACCAAATTCGTGTGTGTATATATGGCTTAATTAATTACTTGATATGAGAAAAGAGAATTTAAGCCAAATATTTTATGGTTTTACAAGACGTATGATTCAATAAATAACAATAAAATAGATAAATAAAACTTTTAAAACTATGTAATAAACACAATAATGACTTGAAATATATGCAAGACGCAAATAGAAACTAGAAGTGCGCAACAATAGCGAAAAAAATTCTTGCTTCTTCTCTATCTAATTAGGAGATTCGATAAGTCTTTTCTATAATTCAAAGTTCTGGAAACAATCGTAATTTGGTGGCCAAATCGGATGTCAGGAATGTGATGTCAGTAATTTGAAGATCGTTTGGTACAAAGATCTTGAAATTCTTCATCAACACATCATGGCCTTGGAATAATTCATACACCTTCTCTATAGTAGCGGGAAAATCAAGTCTGCAATCAACATTGAATTATAAGAAACATTCAAGTGCAATTGTGCTAAACAAATTAATTATCTATAGAAAAATAAATCATATATGTATGATGATCAAACCTTTTTGCCTTGTAATCTATAAGTGTGGTAATGAATTTACTATATTTTTCCTTTTCATCTTTAAATGCATACTTCACAAGCATCATAAAGGCCAAGGCATCATCAAAATTTGGATCTTCTTCACCTCCTTTATTCATCCTCTAGGGTTGCCCAATGCATCATTACACACAAAATATCATCAAAAAGAAATAAGTAAGTTGTGCCGTAAAAAAGAAGCTAAACAATAATAACATAGACAAATAAAACATAAAATTATCATATTATTTGTAAATGAAAATGCATAAAAAAAAAAAGTTACAAAAAGTTCACCGTGAAACACAATAACAGTAACTTAAAATAAAATAATACACAAGACGCCAACATAAACTAAAATTTGATAACAATAGCAAAAAAGAAATCATTTCGCTTTGCTTTTGATATTTCAATTCAAATGAGTGATTTGATTAGTCGATTTTCATCGTTAAATCTCTTGGGAACACTTGCTATGATGAAATCGAGTGCATACGTTAATTTAAAAATTCCTTGATAAGAAGTTCTTGAATTGCCAAATCAAATCATCATGGCTTCAAAATAATTCGCGCACACACAAATTTAAATAATCAAGTTTACCGTCAACAATTAATTATGAAAAAGTTCAAGTGCAGTTTCACTAAATATATGACCATCTACGTGGACGTCTATATATATGTCATGATCAAAACTCGAATCCTTGTAATCTTTTGTTACAGTAATTAAATCGTTATATTACAATTCTAATCTAAAGTACTACCCAACCTGAATAAAGAAAACAACTGAATAAATGAACAAAAAAATATCCAGGGAACATAGAACTTACCTCAAACGCAGGTAAAGTCTTGCAGGAATAATGTCGGACGCAGAGACGGCAACTGATGAGCTTAGGGTTTTTTTATTTATTTATAATTATATAGATTAGGGAATGTAATATAATTGTATTTTTTTTTTGAGGAATAATATAATTGTATTTGTATTAGAACTCTGAAATATAATAATAGTTAGATTTATGATGTGTATATATCATAATAATAAAAGTTTTCTTTTAGTTTAGTTTGTTTTATGTTTCTAAGTCTAATCGAAAAAATTGTTGGCCGTATTTAGAAGCAATGTTGAGACGTCTGGGTTTTGCTGATCGTTGGATTCGTCTGCTTATGACGTCTGGGGCGTGTCTGCGTGTAACTTGGTGAAATGGAAGTCACTGCCCGATAGCGAAATAAGTTGGGAGCCAGCGGAAAAACTTTGGCAGTTCGAAGAAAATATCCGAGAGTTCAACCAAGACTCCGTGACGAGGGCGTCGCTGAATTCAGTGAGGGAGAATGTTGCATCCTGCAGCTTTGAGGCCCAATTCTATCCAGCACAAGCCCCATATCCGTCTAGCCCAAGCCCAAACTTCATTCATCCCGTCATGGAAGCTTCTACTCCATTTTCAGCACACTTTAGATTATTCTAGAATCATAGAGAATTCTCCATGTATTACTAGAATGTGTAGATTTCTCTACAGAGTCATTTTCAGCCATTGATTGCTCTCTTAAACTTTAAATCCTAGACGTCCATTTCTTTAGCTTTGTAGTATAAATATGGTAGAGTTTATTTGCCCAAACCATCTCAGAATTTAAATATATAATAAAATAGGGTAAGAATTCTTAAACAACTTGGTCAATAAAAGTAAGACGAGTCTTTAGCCCTTATACTATGATAAAAGTGATTCATTTTAGAATCTTCTGAACTCAATATTTTCTTTTTAGTATAAGTGTCCAACCAATGCGAATCAATGCGGTTGAACTACAACTCTATTGTAGGATTCAATAGAAGCATCGAATATCGAGACCATAAAAGGCCGAAGTATTGAGACCATAATAGGCCGAAGTATTGAGACCAAAAGGTTTAGCTACAATAGAATTGTAGGATTCAACCGAACCATTGAGACCACGTCAGCATGAATTGATGCTGCCGTTAATACTGCCCTAGCTAATAAATAGTAATAACATAGACAAATAAAACTTAAAATTATCATATATTTGTAAATTAAAATGCATAATATAGAGTTACAAAAAGTTTACCTTGAAACACGATAGTAGCGACTTAAAATAAAATAATACACAAGACGCCAACATAAACTAAAATTTGATAACAATGGCAATAAAAGGAATTATATCGCTTTGCTTTTGATTTTTCAGTTCAAATGGGTGATTTGATTAGTCTATTTCCATTTAAATCTCTTGGGAACAATTGCTATTGGATATTGGATGATGAAATCAAAGGCATATGGTAACTTGAAAATTCTTTGGTAAGAAGTTCTTGAATTGCGAAATCAAATCATCATGGCTTCGAAATAATTCGTGCACTTTTTATCGTAAGGTTTCGATAATCAAACCATCGTACAATCAACACTTAGTTATAAAAATAATTCAAGTGCAAATTCATTAAACATGTTCCTATCTACGAAGGACGCTTATATATATCATGATCAAATCTCGAATCGTTGTAATTTTTCGTTACAATAATCAAATCATTATATTAAAATTTTAATCCAAAGTTCTACTCAACCTGAATAAAGAAAATAACTGAAACTGAATAAATGAATAAAAAAAATATGCACGGAACATTGAATTTACCTCAAACGCAGGAAGAGGCTTGCCGGAGTAATCTCGGACGCAGAGACGGCGACTGAGCTGAGGGTTGTTTATAATTATATATATTGGGGAAAGTATTATAATTATATTTGTATTAGAACTCTGAAATATTATAATAGTTAGAATTATCAAAAGTTTAGTTTAATTATAAAAAAATTACGTTATTTTTTTATTTTTAAATTTTTTTATTACGAGACAATTTTTTAGATATTTTTGAAGTTCTACATTAATTTTCAATGGAAATATTTCTATTTTATATTCTTTAAGATTTTTTTTTTGAATTTTTTTTTCTATGTTTATTTTTAGTGTAAAAAAATAAATTTGTTTGTTTGGGTAATTGAATTGAGAAATAAACTCTAATACAATATGGTAAGTAATTAAACGAATCTTAATTTATACGTAAAGAAATATTTAGATTCAAACCCTATAATGAAATTAGGTAAGTATCTATGTAACCCTAAAATATGAGATATATATCAATAGAAATTTATACATTCCACCAAAATCAAAATCAAAATCTATAGTATTCATGTATGTGTTACGTATTCTTCTCTTAATAATGATTTGATGGCTTGATTCATAGTTGTCTTGTATAATTTGTTTGAATATATTGTGTCAATTAATATTATTCTTGTTTTTCTTTTGCTAATTTAATACTTTTTCTATTGGTATTCCATATAGGAATTGTTTTTTCTATATTTGACGAACAAAAACGAGTAGCCGGGATCCAAACTTTTTTTAATTTTTTTTTATAAGCAATCGGTACCTTTTATTAAAAGACCAAAATGACCAAAATAAAAGTACAAAGCGTACATGTGCTAAGTTTGTGAGTCTCGCACGTGACGGGTGTTGAAGTCGGTTAAAATTTCACATTTGATTAAATACAAAGTGAATGAACTAAATTTAATGATGAAATTCGAACCTTAATAATGAATATGAACTCATTTTGAATCGGATTCAAATTAAGTCTTACCAACACGATCCGAACCCAAAATTGCCGACTCTACCGTCAAATCGACCCTCTTAATTTACATTATGGAATTCAGTTACCAGTCACATTGCATTGGCAGATTTGTGAAGTTGATTTATGGGAAACATATTCTTCGTGAACCTACAAGAACATGACGTGTCAAATTCAAATGGAGATCACCATCAAAATAAACACTCGATTTGCCACGTCACACATCTAACCCCAAAACTAATCTTCCTAATTTGCCAACGTGTCATTATTTGATTGATCCTCCGTAACAAATTAAACAAATTAATAGTTTAATGCCAACGGAAATTAGTTGCCAGTTCATGCCTCTTAAATATTCGAAAATTGTCATTAAATATTTTCATTGAATTTCAACCCCTGTCTGTGTGTCTCTCTCCTTCTGTCTCTAGAAGGAAATTTTTATATGACTTTGACATTTTTGCTATAAATTTGGTCTTGATTTTTGAAGATTCATGCATTTTACCAACTGGGTCTCTTTGTTCTTTCTGGGTTTTGCTCTCTTGCTTTTCTTCAAATACCCATCTCCTTCTCTCACAGGAAAAATGGCTGCTGAAACTCCCAAATCCATATATGATTTCTCAGTCAAGGTAATTGGGTTTTTACTTTTAGAGCTCATCTAACTTGGGTTCGGTTTGGTTTTTGTTTTTGTTTTACTTTCTGTTTGTTTGCTGAGAAAATTAAACGAGGAGGGTAGGAAGAAAGTTCTGAAATTTATGCTTTCAATTCAATTAATGTGAATGGTGTCTCTGTGTTGGGCTTATTTGGTTGGTTTCTGTATTGGGTTATTCGAGATTCAAGTTTTTTGTTTGATAAGCATATATTGTGTTTATGGAGTTTTTGGTGTTTAGCTTCAATTTTATTGCACTGTACTTGACATTTCTAGGTCTTCTGTTTAATTAATTTAGTGTTAGCTTTAGCTTCAATTGATTGAAATATTTATTTAGACTCAAAATCTGATATATTTTCCCTAAGGTTTTGTTGATGTCAATGTTGATTGCTGATCACTACAACAACAATTTCAGTCTGATGCACTGAGGATACTTCTCAGTTCTCACCTTAAGCTTGATAGTGTATCTGGGGTTCTAAGGAAATAGATAATAATGATACAAAATACAAAATCATATTCATTGGTGAATTGTGATTTGAAACTCACTAGGGATTTTCAGTTTGTATGTTTTCTTCTCATGTTATGAGTAGTATGCCCAGTTTGATGTGCAGATAGGTGGCTATTAAGTTTGATTTAAAAGACATGTTTAATCATTTTATGTTTTTATGTTCAATTGCAGGATATTCGAGGCAATGATGTGAGTTTGAAAGAGTATAACGGGAAAGTTCTTTTGATAGTGAATGTTGCTTCAAAATGGTAATATGACTCTTTAATCTTGCATCTATCTTTTACTTGGTTAGTCTATTTCATGCTCATCGTTATCAGATAATTCTTCTTTTGCATAGTCTAGTTTCCACCTCTGCTTGTACTTTTGAGTTCACTACATGTCATTGATTTGCCACTTTAGAACAACCATTCTGATATTGTACTACACCAAATGGCTATCACTTATAAAGAAGTAGCAATACAGAATATCCTTATCAGATCTGAAGACTTATTCGTTACAGTAACATGTACTGAAATCCATATATGTATTTGGATGAGATATAACCAATACAGCTTTAGATCATAATATGTACTAGCTTTTCTCAAGGTTGTCTATTCAGCAGAATATCATTGCTGGCCAGATTGTGTTTCAATAATAACTTGGCGATTCAAAAAACATGCCAGCTACTATTGTACTCCTCCAATCCGTCCCAAAATGAGTGTCCTGTTTCTATTGCATTTTGTCTTAAAATGAGTGTCTGTTTGTGATAATTGATAAGTTAGTTAGTATCTCTTGATTTTGTCACAACACATATTCATGGGTTACAAAAGTAAAAGTACTGCATTAACTAATTTTTCTTAAAATATAAGCTATGACACTCATTTCGGGACGATGGAGTAGATACTTTGATATCAACCTTGTACTTTTTCAATATTAATGTTTGTGTGTGGAGGACTTCCTGTTCAATTTAGGCTTGCCAGTTAAGAAATCGATTGACTAATTAGCCTTGACTTGCAGCCGTCACCATAATTTTTATTTATTTTGTTCTCTAATATAGTAAAACGTAAGCAGACAAGTTTTTAACAAGCCAAAAGTCAGTTAAAATATACTGATCATTAGATCTACAACCTAAATTCCTCAAGTTCCGTTGGTATTAGGCAAGAAAAGTATTCTCTCTTCATGCCATTTTCAATATTGCATGCTTGATATACTTCTAGATTTGAGTTTGTTGATAAACATAGTATTCAAATTCTACCATTAAAAAATAAGTGCCCCATTGGACTTTGGGAATTTTGTAGGATAATTCTTTCAGTGTTTGTCTTTCCCCGTGTGCCTCTCTTTTAACAAATTAAAGTAATTATTAATAATTTATCTAAAGTATATTAGTGATACTTATTTTAGGACGGAAGAAGTACAATTTTTACTCATACCATGATTGTATCCTTCTTTGTTGTATCCTCCAGTTTTCTGTTCTTGGTCTTGACCATATTTACTGTGTTGCAGTGGCTTAACACAATCAAACTACAAAGAATTAAATGTTTTGTACGAGAAGTACAAGAATCAAGGTTTGTCACTCATTCTCACAGAGAAAATTCATAATTTTTTTTGCTTCATGTCTTTCGCTCATCTCAAGGTTTGTACAGGATTCGAGATCCTCGCATTTCCTTGCAACCAGTTTGCAGGGCAAGAGCCAGGAAACAATGAAGAGATTCAAGAAACTGTTTGCACAATGTTCAAAGCTGAATTTCCAATCTTCGATAAGGTAATTCCTAAAACAAAAACAAACTATTCAAGCACTGCCGATACGCATACAACGAAGAGATACTATCTGTTTCAATTGAGAGATACGTTTTAATTTTCTGTTAAAATATTTTATCCGGTTATATTATTAGGTTGAGGTGAACGGGAAGAACACAGCGCCTCTGTACAAGTTTCTAAAATCCGAGAAAGGAGGGTATTTCGGCGACGGCATCAAGTGGAACTTCACAAAGTTTTTGGTAAACAAAGAAGGAAAGGTTGTTGAGAGATATGCTCCGACCACATCGCCTCTTAAAATTGAGGTTAGATAGCATTTTTCATTGTCCGGGTTTCGTTTTGTAGAATGCGATAAATTGAAGCTAATTTTATGTTCTTTCATTTCATTGCCTCTTTACAGAAGGACATACAGAATCTGCTACAGTCCTCATCTTCTTGAGTACTCACTTGCTACCAAAATTGGGAGATGTTTAGTTTCAGGCTTTGTGATATCTTTGGCATTTAAAAATTGGTTTCAATGAACCAGAACATGGTTGAATCTTCTATTTTATCATATGTCAACTAATCTTTTGCACAATAATTGGATACTTTCAAATAATAATAATGATTGTTGAAAAATTGGCTTCTTGTTGTTGTTTCTTGATTTTCTTCCTCAACTCTTGCAGCCTGCAGGGACATTTGTCCGGCCAGCCAGGCAAATTGTCTACCGAATATGGTCTTTTGTGCTTGGATGCTTGACTCAACTCAGGCCTTAAAAATGTGTCTTTAATATATAATATCCGTCTTTTTAAAAGAAAGAGTTTTTCTTTTTTGGTGTAAACCACTGGTTTAATTTACATCGGGACTTAGTCACAGTTGAGGTTTTTCACTCCTCGGTTCAAGTATATCTTGATATTTTTATTAACCAAACAGAAATAATAATAAAAAATTGACAGTAATTATAAATATGGGATGGAGGTCATCTTGTAGCTCTTGATATTTTTCACATCAAGTTGTTTTTGAAGTGATGTTTGATATTATAGATTTTGGGTCAAATAAAATACTAATTGATAAGCTGTCAATATTCTCGAGTCATAATTCATAAAAATCGTATTCAAGTCATGCCTATTGTTAATAATGTTATAATGTCTAGTAACAAAGGTTGCAGATTCTACAAAAACTAAAAAATATACTCCCTCAACAAAATAAGCAAGATTCGAAAAGTGACTTGTCTTGCTTTGAGAGCAAGTTTTGACGAGCAGCAACTAGGGTTTTACCAGTTTTGTATTTTTGACGGAATTACGGTTAGGGCTTACTGAGGTGTAGTTTATTCGGGTAGACGTAGCAGTAGGGGTTCAAACATGGAAAACGGTTGGTCGTTCCTTGACTGATGCACATATCAATGTTTAGTATATGCAGGACATTTTGGCGTCGGCATCCATGCCGACAATGGGAGTAACATTCTCCAAGGTTAGTCTTCAAGTGTGTTTTAGTGTTTACCCGCACATAAACCTCCTGTTAGTCTTCCCTCAATGCTAATGTGGAAGCTCCTAACAGGAGCAAGTAGCGCTACCGAATAAACACTAACTCATCTTTAAATATACGCAAAATAGGAAAGTGGACACTTAATGTGGGAGTAAAGGTGTCATTTGGTATCCATAGTCTTTATAAGAGTCGTGTGATTCGCATTTCGAAATTAGGTTTGAACTGGTCAACATTTCCACGTTGCGTTCAGCACAATAGGAGCCTGTAGAATTCACATCGACGCAGACGTATCCATCTATACTATGATGAAGATATTCCATAACTAAAGCTTGTAACAACTGCAAATTTCACAACTATCCATAGTGAAAATATAAACCATATCACAATTCCAAGTAATGAACCTTTTTCCAAAGGTTGGTTTACCAAACAAAACCTTTATTATCTACTTGACATTTTACCTTTATAGACACTTGAAGTAGACAACCCAAAACAAGCCCCAAGGGCATCATTTGAGAATATCCATCTCTTTGATAAGAGGCATGTGATTTGCATGTCGAAATTAGGTTTGAACTGGTCCACATTTCCGTGTTGCGTGCAGCACAAGAGGAGCCTACAGAATACGCACAGACGTAGACCTATCCATCTATACTATTGAGATAAATGCTAAAACAGCTCAAATGAAGATCTAATATGAGTCCATAGCAAGATGAAAATATTGCATAATTAAAACTTGTAACAACCTGCAAATTATATATGAACTATCCTTAGGATTAAAATAATCCTCCAAGTTCCAAGAGCTTGTATCTACAACACCAACTAAGTTCTAAGATGAACCGTATCACTAGTCCAAATAATAAAGTTATTATGCAACTAATGTCAGTGTCACGCAAAAGGGCAAAGGTTTTCTACTGCTTAAATGACTCTTGTCAAACTCAGTCTAAATCCAAACAATATACCTACAAGGGCAATCAAATTCCTTACAAGAAAAGCAAAAAACCAAGTTCATGTTTAGAATTAGACGGGAGACGACAAATTAGAAACATACAAGTTCCGTAATCTCTCCCCTTTCTCCTTGCCTCCACAATACCAGCCGGAACAGTATTCATCTATCCATAGGATGTTCCAAAACATAATGTTAGCAGAATCAAGCATTGTTAGCATCAAACCACTGAAACTATCACTAATGATTTGGAGAAACTGTCATTTTTAACCCAGTTAGATTAGTTACCTCAGCCAATGCAGAGGTCTGCAAGTAGCAGGCAATCTCTAGTGGAGGCTCTCACCACTGCAGAAAAACCAACTACTCAGGTTCGACTTCATAACCATAAATCAAACACATGGAAAGCAATAACCAGAAAAAACAACTTTATTCATATCATGTTCCTTGTTCCAAGGTACCAATAATAATAGTAATATGTCAAGGGAAGAATTAAGTAAGATCTCAAATGGTTATTTGGTTAATCTCGAACCTGAATCCCTCCCTCTCTTCCTCAACTTCAAAAGGGCCGACCATTGTAACGATTTGGTAGTTTTATCTCCACCAAAAGTTCACAAATGAAGCACAAGCTCCACAACCAGGGAATCCCCAACTCCAATCCCATCATCATGATGAAACCAATTTCCCTCAGTTCATGAATTCTTCTATGTGCACAATTTAACAGTACATGCCACTGCTTGTGCCCAAAATTTGAGCCTTGCTTTCACATCCTCGGGATGATCTCCTGGAAAGAAAGCACACAAGAAGTTTAGATCAAATGCTGGACATTTAAATCATAAAAAAAAAAAATAAAAAACCTGGACTTAGTCAGTGTGACATAATCCCAGTGTAGTGATTCAAAACAAGCCACAAAACACTCAAAACCGAGTTAATTGGAGCAATAGCGCTTCATTTCATATTTTTTTTAGGTAAGAACATCAAAACCTCATTTCGGCTGTGGTTATCTCAAAAAACAAAAAAAAATGCAACGTATTCGTTTCATCTATCCCTCTATCGCAACTGGAGGGTCATAGAATAAAATTGACATGATGATTACGTGTCACCTTAACGTGTCACATCAAAACCGGCTACAACCAATAATGTGAATTTAATTAAAAAAATAGAGGAACCCAAGGGCTAAAATTATGTAAAACACTAATTAGGGGCTAAAACAAAATAAAAATGTCAATCCAGTAGAGGCAAAACAATATAACCCAAACCATAATTTCATAGAATTCACAGAAATATTGGAAAGTTCGACCCTTTAATGACAATTCCAAATTATAACAAATTTCGAAGCATCCAGATCACTCACCAGGACTCGAGATCTTCCAGTTTGCAATCGGACTCGAACCCGAACACGTTTCGCTGGTCGCCGACGTGACGGGCATGGAATTTTCCGGCGACTTCTGGTGGTCGTCGATGAACTTCTGGCTCATCGAGTAGCAGAGCTCTAGAGCCGGCAAGGTGTTGCAGAGCTCCGGGATCTCGTCGTAGCTGAACCCAAAACCCAGATCCAAACACCCTTTGAGCTCGTCGAGATCCTCGTCCGTCAGGCTCTTGGTTCTCGTCAAATCATCATCGTCGGTGGTCTCCACGTAACCTTCGAGCTGGATCTGGTTCTTCTTCTTGTTCTTCGTGCTCTTGATGGGCTTGCGATTGCTCAAGAAAGCGATTTGAGCTTCTGGGTTCTCTTCGATCGAGGTCGCAGACGAAACCCATGAATCGGATTCGGAAGAGAAGCCTCCCATATTGTTGTTCGTCTGAAATGCGGGTTGAGGTTTGGGTCGAATATGTGTTGTGTAGTGTGTCTCTGGGTGTGAGAGAGGGAGAGGCTGGCTGGGCCTTTAAAAGCTCCTCATATCCAGAGAGGGATAGCTCCGAATTTTATTTTATTTTCTATCGTTGAATTTTGAAAAAATTTACTTTATCTTTCGGTGAATAATATAATTAAATTTACTTTTTAATATTGAGGTTTTGGAAATATCAGTTTTTTCCTTAAAAAAAAAAACGATTTTTTATCAGATTGACAAGCGTAGATCTTAAATTTTCGTAAGGAAAAAATATAATCTCACATGAGTATAAAGAGTATGATGGAGGCGTTGTCGATAAAGAGTCGCGGTTGGTGTAAATGATACTCATTCACATATTACAAGTGTTTCAATCGATTCAATCCGAATGAGAGGTTTTTAGTTCTTTTAGTCTCGTGATCTCTTACATAAACATCTTTTTAAGATTTTTTTCTTACTAGTAAGTTTGCGAAAAGAGCGGCTTATGTATTAGGTGCGTTCTATAATTTTACATCAGACGTTGATATTTGGAAACAAAATGTCATCACAAGTAGTATGAATACTTTTCGAAGCTTAAAAATATACTTTTGAAGTTCAATGTGTGTATATATATAATTGGTACTGCTTGGATACATGGTTACCGGCAAAGACTTAAGGATAACGATCGGTTACGTTGAAACTGATGTTATGCATATTGTTGTTGAAACTGATGTTATGCATGTTGTTGCTGGAGTTAGAGCCTAAGAAGAGAAAACCAAAAAATTTCGGGTTGGTTTTTGGTGGTAGTTACAATTTGACACAATCATTAAGTATAATATAATTTATTTCTATGAAACAGTATGCAAATAGAGTTTTTTTAGGTCCGATATTTCAATATTAGACGCGCAATGTTTATTTTCGTGTTGTAATTAAATAATATTTATTAAATAAATTTAAAAGAAAATGATGTGTGGGCTCTAATATGAGGACAACTATTTTGCAAGTGGTCACGTGGTGGTGGGGTTGTGGGACCAACCATGTTCTTTCATTTGATTTGATGGTTTGTTTGTTCCAATCTCACTGTTGCTACACACAAAAGTGAGGCGCTTTTATCTGTTGCTGATAACTACTGATAGTGATAACTGATAACAGTGATAAGTGGTACGGAATATCATGTGGATATAAAACAATATATGAACAAGAAAAAAAATAGAAATGGGCTTTGCTTGCTTGGGCCCAAGTTTCATTCTCCACATTTATGGAGTATTGGGCCACAATCAAAACATTTGAAAGTCCACAATCTTTATCAATAGTTCATTAACAATTTTCATCATTCTCATTTCTCCATAATCATGTGTATTTTAAGCATTGCATTTACAACGATTATTAACACCAGATATTCCGAAATTTTAACATAATTCATGCAAATTTTAACATAATTCATGCATTTTTCCGCGTCGTTTTCAATATGTGACAAACCATAATCTGTTACTATTTCTCTAATCAATATTGTTTTGCAACGCAACGTTAACCTGCAACATAATGCCTCATGCTCGTTGTACACTACCGATCAAATTTAACAACGAGTCAAACGAATTATTAATTGCTAAATTATGTCCCTGAGCGGATTGCTCTTTGTAGAATATTTTATATGTACAAACGTGTATGGCTATAAATTTATAAGTTTGGAAAACTAAATAACATGCAAGTAAATAATACTATAACTTTAAACATTCATAAATACGTTAGGACAACATATACATCTAAAATAACATGGTTATAAAAATAGAATTTCCCATTTGGGTAGTGGCTTACTTCACCTTTAAGAACATTGTAGGGAATATACATACATATACATATACATATATACACACACATATGTATCCACGTGATATGCATGAGCATGCATGCAAGAAGCAAAATTGGCCACGTTGTCCTAAGTTCTTGGGTGACGTGCAATTAAGACAATAACAAGCCAACAACCCACGTGGCCTGTCATTATCGGTCAATAATTTCTAGTCAGCTTTAGGTGCATGCAACATCTACATATTATGACGGTAAAAGACCCAATTTGGTCCCCGAACTTTGATGTTTTGACCCAATTTGGTCCCTAAACTTTGTTTTGACCCGAAATGGTCCTTGAACTTTCAAATAATGATCCAATTTGGTCCTTCAACTTTTGATATAAGTTTTTA
>JAYMTF010000261.1:0-42125 GCA_036897485.1 Pelargonium nanum
ATTTGATGTGTAAGAGCTTTTGGAGGTCAAGTAGTGTTACCAAACAAGGCCTAAGTCTGTAAATTTCAGTTTAATCCTCAGTTCCAGAGTTGAAATAATGCATTTTTTGGTTAAATAGATTTGACTCCCGGACTTACATATTTTTTGTTTTAGTTTCATCTAGCTTGTTTTAAGCCATCGGATTTTTAAAAAAAATTATTATTAAACCCACGTTACAGATTGTAGCAGGTTTTGATATGAGACATATCATGTCACCTAAGATTTTATACCACGTCAGTAGTACACGACAAATTTCAATGTGATAGGTTTCAAATTCCTTTTTGAGGCATGAACTCCAAAATGACGACGTTTTGGGCGTGAATGACTAAAAAAATGAAATGTTGTTGATCCACCTATCACAACTGGAGGTTGACGTTGATTAAAATATTAGGTGGCATGGTGATGACATGTCATCCTAAGCTAATGTTACACATCAAAACCGGCTACAACCGATAACGTGAATTTAATTAAAAAATAGCAGAGTCCTACCAAGAGAACAAAACCATTCAACCCTACATTTTTTAAGCCAATATGGTTAGATTAGTATATATATTCAAGCCAACTCATGTGATGGGCCTATAGTCAATACCATTTCTCCATGGGCCGAGAACTATTGGATCTTTACCACACAGCCCACTAACTTGCAAATGCTACGTCGTTTTCTCTCTCGACGAAACGACGTCGTCGATCTTCACACTTGCTCCGTGCTACTTCTACCTCATTCTCGTGAGTCTGTGACCGTGAACAAGCTTGTTGGTAGTTACGGCGGTGCGATCAAATGTGGGCGGCGCTACGGTCACGGTCTGTGTCTCTTCTATCCTCACCGTCATCCCCTTCCTCTCGCCTCCAGCAATGGAAGCTAGGGTTTCCAGGTCTCAATCACAGCCTCGCTTCACCACCGGTTGAAGCGGACGACAATAGCTTATTGAACATTCAAGAGATCGAGCAGGTTCTCAGCGACGTGAGAGCCGACGATGTCAAGGTGATTCCGTCTGGTGATCACTGCGATTGGACCGATTTCATGGTGTTAGCCACCGGAAGGTCCACATGGCACGTCAAGAACATTGTTCAAGCCCTAATTTACAAGGCAAGTTCGATTCTGTGTTCTGTTTGGTTTCCGAGAAAATTCATTTTTGTGGAAATGAAATGGAGAATCTCCATATTTATCAGAAACCGGACCGATCATGAAACTGCAACGGTTTCAGTTGAAGTATTTGCTTGATTGTGCTGATAATGGACGAATTGGCTCTCTTTTTAGCTCAACATTAGGCGATTGATAATCGATTACATGAGAATTATGTAGAATTTGAGAATTTTTCTTGGTGATTTATTATGATCATAGTATATAGTGTAAATCATTTGTACTTACTTGAACAGGCAAAGCAAAAGCAAAGGGAGAAAGGAGCCGAGCGGTTAGTGATGCCGAGCGTGGAAGGGCAAGAAGGAGGGAAGTGGATTGTGGTGGACTCAGGTTTGTGCGGCATTTTTCTAGCACTTCGAATGTTGATTAATGCTTTAAAGTGATATAGAGTTAAACTCGTTAGCAAGTAGCGATAACGGATACATTCTACAAACTCTATACAAGAAAAATCAGCTATGTATAGGACGGAATCTCAAGAACTTGCATGGTTTGTAGTTCTCATGTTCCTATTGCAATCTTACGAGGAGACCAATCTTGAATCAAAGTTATTATTAGTGGTTCACCTTTCCCACGCGCCATAGTTTAAACAACTTAAGAGTGGTTATAACTAATTAATCTTAAGGATGCTATCAGAAGTTCGAGCATATTTGACTGTTAAAAGAGGATAATCAAATCTTGCATAGTGCACAATTAATGTGGAGGAGGGATTATAATAAAATAGACCAACAAAATTTATAAGTTTATATGTCAATATAGGTAGTGCTCTATATCTATATGCTTCGGTCTTAGTTATACTTCACTGATTGGCTGTTTGTCTTTAGGAAGAGTAATAATTCATGCTCTTGATGAGAATGCTAGAGCCTACTACAATCTCGAAAATCTGTGGACCTCAAAAACTGAGAAGGAACCGGAAGAGGCAAGTTTGTATTTTCATGCTTATTTGTTACATTCACAACATGTTGATATTTTTTAATGACATGTTTACTTTCACATGTAAGTAACACACTAACACTAGTCTAGTCAGTTTAAATCCTTGTTTCAGAAGTTGCATGCATGCATATAATATCATGTTCTTAAACTGCTGCACACGTTCGTCTCTCTTTGCATTGTCATCACTGGAGTATATTTGTTCCGTCTCTTAAAAATTGTTAGCCCTGTGGAAGGGGGTGGAGGAGATTTAGGATGATAAGTCAAATTAATAAAACCCTGCTACCCAAAGTCATGACAACAAGATCTTGCATGATTAGAATGCATGGAATACAAAAACTATGTGGTTCACGTATATTATGGCATGCCTATTTGTGATTTTAATTATAATTTCCTTTCCTTTATAATCCTCTCTGAAGCATGAGCACATGTAAGAATATTCGGTACGTTGTTTACTTGTTTTGGCTATTTTCAAAATGTCCAGCCTTTTCGCTCTTGTGTAGAATGTGTGGAGGCTCCTTCTATCTTCACTTATTGAGATGTTGATGACCTTACTCTTCTACTTGTAGAGTTAGGCATATGTTTACTCTTAGTCTACCCATTACTATTTAATGAGGTTTTGGCTTACAGAAATAAGATACTGTTTCAAAAACTATAGTTAAAATGCTTTTAGAATCTCGATGCTAATCATATAGCAATATCCAGATTTTGTTTTGATTTCATATGATTATCTGGCTTCAGAGACTTGAGATTATTTTGTGGCAAGGATTGTGGACTTACTATTCCTTTAAAAGTCTCCCGAATATTTCGATTTGTACATCCGAATTAGTGCATATCTTTTGCCTGAAGATTTAAATTGATGACTATTTGGTTGTTTTGATCTTTGAAGTTTAAACTGACTGCTCTTCTCTTTCATCTAATCAGGATTTGTCAAAAGCTCTTGTGAAGATTCGTCCCAAGAATAACAGCAAAAAGAAAACTTATTAGATTGCTCTCATCTATTGTACGTAACTCACAGGCTTTTATTTCTCCCCTTATGAACCAAATTTTTTTTTTTTTCTGTTACTTTAATGTTTTCTTTTACAATGTAAGATCAACTTTTTTGTGGGTTCGACTTGCATCAAATAGGCTCGGTTAATGTTGGGTTTAGCATTGGAGAAGTGTCCTTGCACATCTTTCGTGTAAAACCAGCAATTTGGCTTGCTTCTCTTGCAAGCGCAACTTGGTTTCAGATTACACATTTTTAACCCCAACCTTAAAAAAGTTTGGTTCAAAATTCGAATTGTGATCTTTATTTATTCTATAACACTAAAGGAATGTTCATTTAGGAATTTTCATTAGCGAAATCGCCATGCAAATTATTGCCATTGTAGTGCCTACTACAATTTGGACCCGAATTCTACTTGAAAATTCGTAAGTTTGGGCACATTTGATGGACCTTGAATAGGACGTTTTGTGCAAAATCGCAGGAACAACTTACATGTAAAACTCACCCAGGCAAACCTAAATCTTTTTTCGGGTTTGGATTAGATAGCAAAAACATAAACCTAAAACCCGAATTGCATCCTCTGCTAAAATAGTATGAAAAATTGCAACAACTTGAGTTTCTAAAAATCTTTTGTTTATCTTTGTAATTTTATATCATCAATGCCTAAAGACAGATGATAGGAATGCATATACTTCTAGGCAGCCCAATTTGGGCATAGTGATTTAAAATTAATTTCCAGACAATTGTCACAAACAACAAGTGTAACAAGAAGTGGGTTGGATTATGGTTGAGCCAATCTCTACCTAATTTTCTTCTTCATTCTAATACAACTCATATTTACTCTTTTGCCCATCATTCAAATTAATCTTAACTAATTAACACACATACATATTCTAATGAATTTGCAGATATGGAGCGCCCATTCACATTTCTTTCTTTTGTGTTTTGGTTAAGTATCACTCACTAATATTTTGATTGAGGTTCTCTATTCCCTCTCTTTATATTTACAAAAATGAAAAAATGTACCATCATTTCAAGACGAAATGAATATGAGATTCTATGTTCTCTTTATAATTATAAAATTAGAAAAAAATGTACAGTCATTCCAAAACAATGTGAATATACTTTAATCATTTTGACAAGTTGTAAGTGTTGAAACCAACACAATCACGTTACAGATAACAGATAATTTAGACGAGTTGTGACCTAAAACACCAAATGTAGAGCTGTCCGTTTAATTTTTAGGTTGAAGGCTCAATATAAACCTATATCGAAAGAGGCACGAGTTCGTTTGATCCACTGAGTTCAGTTCGACTCGATCCGAAAATTAGTCAAAAATTTGGCTATCAGTTTAGACATCGTGTTGAAAAGACTAAATATAAATTGTTAGCACTAAGCCTCTAATCATGTGGCAAGTGCCTCAACTAATACTGTTGGAAAACGTAGTGGCTATATGGTAATTAATCCCCAACACCAGGTGCAAATCCATTTACTAAAAACTAAAACCCATTCCTCACACAAATAAAACCTCACACTTCACTTCGCAATCATCGCCACTGCAACAGTTCTCGGAGCTTTCCAAGCTACAAACACAACAAACAACCAAAACGCGAACAACATTTCTCTTCTTTTTTCTTTACAAAGCAAAGATTTGTAACTGTCTGTGAGCTCCAATTTCGTTTCCGTCCTCGTTTTTCTTCTTCTTCGCTGATTTTGTTGCTGCAAGGAGAGCATATTTGGAGCTGCCATGGCTGCTACCGCCGGATCCAACGTCGTCGCGCTCAAATCCGCCGCGATTTCCGCGAATTTCGCGAGTTCCGGAGCTTCGAGAGTGGCTCATTTTCGGAAATGTTACTCGGTTTCTTGCGGAGCTCGATCCGTTCCGTCGATGCCTCGGCTAGGCCTCCAGTGCAGATCGAAGAGCGTGCTTGCTTCTTCCGGTATTGGTTTCGTTACTTTCTATGCGTAATTGTTGTTTTGATTGAAGTTGTTGCTGTGGTGGTTTTTGAATGTGGCTGTAGTGATTATTGAAGGATTTGAGGATTGTTAGGGAAAATAGTGAGCATGTTCGGTGGAATCTTTTTAGAGTGTTGCATTTTTGTGAAGAGTACGTTGTCTTTGTGATGCAATGTTTTCGCAGTTCTAAGAAAATGATGTTTTAGAAATTACTTGCACAGTTTGTGTGTAGCTCTGTGATGCATGGACACTCTCGTCTTCTCAATCATACCTGTGTGTATCGGACGCTTGGACACTCTTCGGATATGTGTGTCGGACTATGATTTTATATAAAACTGTGTGTCTCTGCATCTGTATCGTGTCCTGCATGTCGTACCTGTGTGTATGCAACATAGGTGTAGCTCAATAATTATGGGAAAAGGTGGTCAGAAATTTTTGATTTGGTTCATTTGGGGATTTTAGCAATAGTTACCAAAAAAATTCTACCACGAACTTAATATTTGTTGCAATTGAGATATTATGTATAATATCTTGTTGCTTCTTGTCTGTTTAAGAAGCATGGCTGAACTGTTAGAGAATTCCGGTGATAAGGGAGAGGTATTGTCTAGATAGCAGGTTTGAGAAGATTTTACACTATCTGTCGCGAATTTGTTCTAGTTATGAACTTAGTATCTTTTGAGATGTTGCTTGTTTCGTTTCAATCATGCTATGCTGATATCGTGGTGATTATCCTTGAATTATGGTCTTGAATGAATGTATTTTAGCTTCTTCTTTTGGTGTTAGGCATGTCTTGCACTTGACCTTGACGAGGAATTTAGTATACGACACTTCTTTTAGTTAATTAGTTCCTATGGATGATGACTTATTGTTACTCGACACATCGCCAAATATCTGATCTCATTTGTTGTACTGGCACATGCAGGTGTGAGAGCTCAAGTTGCCACTGTGGAACAAGCAAGTGTGGAGACAGCAAAAAATGTAGAAGCTCCTGTTGTTGTTGTGACTGGAGCCTCTAGAGGTATTGGTAAAGCAGTTGCTTTGGCCTTGGGGAAAGCAGGTTGTAAGGTTAGTGGGTCTTCAATATTTCTCAATCTCTCGCTGATGTAAACATGCCATCTGCTTTAGATCAGTTCAGATGTTCCCAGTCAATACTTAAATAAGGTTACATATTGTTTGGCAAGGTATTAGGAACCGCCCCTCCAGTAGCAAATAGAGGACAGTTGTGTGGATTTGACCCTCGAGGGTTATCCTTTTAATCATTATGGTGCTTTTTGCTATTTTTATTTTGCAAAGATGGTGCCTGATATAGAGAAGCTTCCTTTGGTCAGTAAAAGGACATTTAATTGTTTTGTTTTCGGATAGCAAAAGTTTGTGTCCTTTGGTCATATTATTGCACTGCTAATGTCGTAGTAAGTTGCAACATATATACCTTTTGAATCTGCCTTGAATAGTTTGGATATCACTGTTTCAGGTCCTGGTTAATTATGCTAGGTCATCAAAGGAGGCAGAGGAAGTTTCAAAAGAGGTGAACAATGGCTTATACTTGTATCTTTTTAATTATAAAAATGACATGTAAATGTAAAACTAAATATATATGAACTATTACATTCTCAGGAGATGAATTTTCTTGGGTTAGGTGGCTCTGTAATGCAGCTGCTGTGTAGGTAGTCACTAATGATTGTTTAAATTATAATCTCTTCATCTCTTGCAGATAGAGGCTTGTGGTGGTGAGGCTATTATTTTCGGGGGAGATGTTTCAAAAGAAGCTGATGTAGAAGCAATGATGAAAGCTGTGAGAGCTAGCTTTCTTTATTTTGATTGAATTAGACTAATGTCTTGCTATTTATTGATGTATTCCATGATTCTCACTTGTACAGGCAGTTGATAAATGGGGAACCATTGACGTATTGGTCAACAATGCTGGTTATTAAAACTTCACTCTCTATTTGTTTAGTTGTTAAAAGCCACTTTTGGTTTCTAAATCACTTGTCTTGGTTTCAGGTATTACTCGAGATGGTTTGTTGATGAGGATGAAAAAACAACAATGGCAGGATGTTATTGATCTGAATCTCACAGGTGTATTCCTTTGTATACAGGTTTGTATATTTGAGACCTGACTGTATTTAACAAATTTAAGTGGTTGCTTCAAGCTTCTTATTGGAACTGGAACTGAGATATTATGTTATATGCAGGCAGCCGCCAAAATTATGATGAAGAAGAAAAAGGTAACCAGGCATCCCATTAGTTTTATATGCTCATAAGTCAACAAATAAGATATGACCTACATTCTTGAGCCCCTTGGTCTTCTTACCTGCCATGTTTAACTGTTTGTCATGAAAAATCATATTGAAAAATGATGAAAATAGTAAGGTACCTGGTGCATACCAAACCCTACTAATAAGGTTTACCCTTTAGTGTGGGAGACTCAAGTCTTTTTGTGTAGCACAAATCAAACTATTTAAAATCTAACAGGTCAGGTTTTGACCCGGGCCTTGGCCAAATTGTGTTGCCTCCCCCTGTGGTCTCCATTGCAGTGGGTTTGGCTTCCTACACTGTTATTTGTCCACATATCTTTCTTCTGCATCCCTCCTGGTAAATAAAATTAAGTGTCCTTGATATTATTTGGTTAGGAATCTAAATATATAAAATTTTCAGAACCCGTCCTCTATAAAATTTTATATCCAAAATATCTCAACTTGGGATTTTACAAACTTTTAGATGCAAGGAGAGTAGGAGACCAAATTTTCTGATGGCATTCCTTGCATGGGCATGAATGCAATGTTTTAGTGTCCTTCGATTTTATTTGGTTAGCAATCATACAATACCTATTTTTCAGATGGCATTCCTTGCATGAGCATGCATGCAGGCAATGTTTTAGAATGTCCTTTAATTTTATTTGGTTAGCAATCATAAAAATACCTAATTTTCAGATGGCATTCATTGCATGGGCATGCAGGCAATGTTTTTTAGTGTCCTTTGATTTTATTTGGTTAGCAATTGCATAAAATCTGGATACTGTCAACTCCCTCGCTGCTAAAAGTTAGCAAATCAAATAAGACTTGTGACAGAGTAGATTGTTGTTTTTACTCTCTCGCCTCATTCATCGAACTTCTGTTTTCTAGGGAAGGATTATCAATATTGCATCCGTTGTTGGTTTGGTGGGCAACGTTGGACAAGCCAACTACAGTGCTGCAAAAGCAGGGGTTATTGGCCTGACAAAGTCTGTTGCCAAGGAGTACGCAAGCAGAAAGATCAATGTGAGTTTCCAGAGAAGCAGTATTTATTTTCTTGTTGGATCCATTCGGAGATGCTTGTATTCAAATCAACTCTAATGGACAATACTTCCAGGTTAATGCTATTGCCCCAGGGTTCATCGCGTCTGATATGACCGCCAAACTCGGGGAAGACGTGGAGAAGAAAATCTTGCAGACTATCCCCTTAGGCGAGTAGATGTTTCATAAATGAGGATCTTCATGTATGCTCTTATATATTCATTACTGCATCGTACTGAACAGGGACTTATTATGTGTGCAGGAAGGTACGGCCAACCAGAAGAAGTTGCTGGACTGGTGGAATTCTTGGCTCTTAATCCCGCATCTAGTTACATCACTGGACAGGTAAGAGTTCTGTCATTTTACTCTATTTGTGCGGTAAGATTCTCCTAGAGAAACCCATAAACTAGGCCATGCTGCAAGAGGCACGAATTTCATTCACGCCCTGTCTATTTCCTAGTAGTAGTTGCAGCTGAGCCTTGGCGCAATAGTAAGGTTGTTTCCTTGTGACCTCGAGGTAGAGCCGGCAATTTGGACCCGAAACTCAACCCGGAAATTTGTGGGTTTGGGTTGTGAGTGTTTGTAGGAAAACTGCGGGCCAGGTCGGGCAAACCCGTACCGGACCTGACAATTGACCTGGGCTCATTTCGGATTGGGTATTTTGAACCAGATCTGAAAACCTCCTGACCTGGAACACAAATTGCCACTGCTACCCGAAGTATACATGGTTTGAGGCATAAAAACAAGGAGTGATAACAAATGTAAGATTATGTCCATATGCAACTCCTCGAATCCCACAAGGACCGTCCTTTTGAGATGGAGTTTGATAAGGTTGTTGTCTTACGACCTCGGTGTCACGGTTTGAGTCATAGAAACAATATGTTTGAATACAAATACTCCCTCCGTCCTAAAATGTGCGTTCTCTACTCCTCTTTTCTATTAAGGAAGTTAATTATGTATGAATTACCAATAGCATCCCTATAATAAGTTAGTTAGTATTCCTTAAATTTGTTACGAGATATGTTCATGGGGATTGTGTAGATAAGATATGCTCATTTCGGGATGGAGGGACCGAGGGAGTATAAGATTGTGTAGTTATTTAACTCTCTGAAGTCTGAATCCCTCGAGGACCACCCTTTTAAGATAGAGCCCAATAATGGGATATCTTTTTCGCAGTTTGTGGACTTTAAGAACAGCTAATTTTGTGCTTAAATCTATTTTAGTTTCACTTGGGACTCACCTCATCTCTCGTCTAAGTAAAGCTGACACGATAACAACACACAAACATGATTATTAAACGTGTTCACGAATTGCCTACTCTACTTATGCTCTCGAGGTCACGGTTTTCACTTAGAAATAATCCATGTAAAAACAAATGTAAGATTGTGTGTTGATATTAACTCTCCAAATCCCACAAAGACCTTAGGAACAGCGAACTCTCTGTTAAAATCTCAACTTAGTTGCACTTGGGTTGTTAATCACGTATTGGTGTCTTGCAGGTGTTGACCATTGATGGAGGGATGGTTATGTAAGATGAACAACAATCTCTAACTCTGTTAGGCAGTTTTCGGCTTAAGATGAAGAGCGGCTCTATATAATAAAACACAAATTCGGGTTTTCATGGAATGTTCAGTGAAGCATGCGTTTTTTTTTCTTTTACTAAAATGAAGTAGAGAGGAAGGTGTGTAATAGTTGCGATACTGTAATTTATTGCAATTTCAGATGGAAACGTTGTTTAAAGCACAAACCCACAAATATAAACTTTCACCATTTTATTTTATTTCTATTACTTTATTGTCATCATAGCATAACCAAGGTTTGCTCTCAAATTCTCTTCTTTTTTCAGTGCATAATATAAGAACTTTATTCATAATTAGCAATTAACTATAATACTGTTACCGACGTAAAAAAAAAACTACAACACCGTTACCAAATTCTCTTTGATGCACTTGCTAGAGCTCTTTGATTTGAGCCAATTGGTGCACAATGTTTCACAAGGAAAATATTTTTCTCCGAAATTTTCTGTAACTAAAAAAATTGACCAAAATTTAAAATTTTTGGTTCTGCCACTGACTGTTGGTTGGAAAATACAAATTGTTTTACAATTGAGGTTAGAAATAAAAGAAAAACATCCCCAACATGTGTATTCAGTAGAGATTTAATTATGAATTACATACATAAATATAACTATTCTTACATTACATTTCACTGCATTTAACTGTGGCTGGAAAGTCTAAATGATGAGCACATACCTTTGCAGCCTCTATTTGGTCTTTAATTACTTATCGAGATGCTTCGACATGATCAAGGGATTATATGCTTATAACTGAAGCGTTTGTGGTGTCGGGACTGCCACAGTAGTTGAGCTCCACGAAGCTACCGCCTCCTTCTCCCCGGGATAGTCTTCCCGGGTTCACACAAATGCACTTTGCTTCTTTTTCTCCTTCGCTTCTTCCTCCAAGATTCAACACCTGTGACCGTAAAGAGAGCAATGGTGCAACTCATTTCAGAATATGCGTTGTTGAAGTTTAAGTTATTGATTCTAAAATCGGTGTATTGTATGCATTTAGAGAATCTGGTATTTAGTTATAATTCCCGACATGCAAAAACTAGAATCAGTTCTAGATTTGGTGTATAAAATGCAATTTGAGAATCTACAATTTGGGCGTGAGTGTCGTGCTGAAGGTTGATTGTGTGTTGCACGATCCAACACGAGCACGGGACATTTAGTAATCACGTTGAACGGTTGAAAACAAACACGACACGTTTATAAACACAAAACATGAACATGACATGTTTAACACAGTAACTACATGAGACGTGTAGACACGATAGAACCAACACGTTCGACGCGACCCAACACATTTGACACATGATTATGATTAATTTACAATTATACCCATAAAAGTGCATGTTGGGCGTGTTGTGAGTTTCATGTGTGTAACAACACGATTGATTAATCGTGCGTGTTTTGGAGGCCCAACAAGAACACAACGCGATTACATAGTTGTGTGAGCCCAAACACGCTAATTTCATGTTGTGTGTCGTGTTATGACACGATTTGCAAGCTCTATATGTAACTATGATCCGTGAAATAAAGAAACTAGAATCAATTCTTGAATTGGTGTTGGTTCTACATGTAGCTATGGTTTCTGAGATGCATACACTAGAATGATTCTAGAATCGGTACATTAGACGCGGGTATTTAGCTATGATAGATTCCTGAGATGCAGACACTAGAATGATTCTAGAATCGGTGCATTAGACGCATTACGAGAATTGGGTACTTAGCTATGATAGATTCCTGAGATGCAGACACTAGAATGATTCTAGAATTGGTGTAATAGATGCATTTCGAGAATCTGACATAATGTACAATAATGTACAAATTTACCTTTACGAAGTACTTGACATCTGAAGGGAGTATTAGAATATCTGGAATCGAAGAAATACGAAGAGCTTCAGGAGCAAGTGAAAAATCTATCGGAACGCCTTCTGCTGGTGGATATAGAGGATAAAAGCTGATATATTTAAAGAAAAAACACAGTTAGATCATTTGGATGTAATGATACTGAGTGAACAAAACACAACCAAGAAGATCTGAACATGCCTGCGCTGGCTAATAATATGGTTTGCAAGCCTACTCATGCGATCACTGGGTATGCCATCTACCGTATTTCGTGAAATCTCTTCTCCACTAAGCTGTTTGAGAATATCCACAGTACAACAACCTATCTTGACCTGAAAACCATCCCAAAATGTGAATAAAAGTAACTCATGCTATCATCTCAAGCATTCTTATTCGTAAGAAAAAATCATCTTAACTTTTTGGAGGTTGAGAGAAGTGAAAATTGTGAAATGAGAATTTCAGAATATAAATGAGCAACTAGCACAAACAAAAGATAGCAATAGGAGTTTGAACAATCCTAATCTGACTATAGATGCAATTATCTATACCTGGTTTGCCTCAAAAGTCCCGGGGTTCGTAAGACTGGTTATCTGGCAATACAGTATCATTATAAATCAGTTGCTATTGAGCATTTAACTAATAGGAGTCCAACAGCTCAAAAGATAATTTTTAAATCATACAAATTGTGTACCTGATGTTTGAGATCAGATGGTTGAATATCAAAAGGAGGCTGCAAATCCAAAGATAAAGTTATTCATATATATATATATATATATATTTGTATACTACTCCAGCGAATGGTGCTTAATTGAGAGAAAATAGTCTGATGTAATCTCACTATACTTACCTGGGGGTAAACAAAATCATGGTTAGCATCACGTATAGATGGCATGAGAACTACCCGCGCAGCAGTACCCATATATTCCACATAATCTTGCAACTGTAAAATTAAGATGAAATTAAACTCAAAGAAACATAAGAAGTTTTATCATTAAAACACTATCTTTCAAGACAGATACCCTTCTGAGAACTTCCAGGCGAAATATTTCCTCGTAGCTCTGGTCGATAGTTCCTTTCCTAATCTCAGGATGCTCGGAATCAATGAAGGGTCCTAGCTGGAAAAATCAGAGCAATGAGAAGAAACTACCCTAATCAGTCAGTAGATAAAGACATTTTTACAATCAATGAACTGAAGAATAGCGGTTTCTTACCAGTATAAGCAACTGAGGGAGCTTTCTCCTTGCATATGCTAGCAGTTCTGTAAGAGGTTCAAACAATAGATTGTCTGTTGTGGTGTAAGGGCCAGCTGCAATGATCTGCTCAAATGCCAAAAATATATGTAAATTACTTGCAGAGATAGAGAGACTACATTGAATAGTTACAACCAAGTCATTTCCCATTAGATTTTCTATTCATATTCTCCTCCACTCCTTCCTATGTAATGCTATCTCCGTCGCCAAATGTGTTATCATGTCTCCTCTTATTACTTCTTTCCATGTTAACTAACCCCTACCCTACCCACCCCTTTTAGCATATTAAATGATAAAATCACTATGTCTATTTCGATCGTTTGTGTTCAAAGTCCAAACTGACTTTGCAAAAGTGAGAAAGCCTCTTTCCAATGCTAAAATTTATGTATTTTTCAACATTCATACCAACTTTAAGAGCCGTCAACTGATTTATATCAGAGATGCATCATTAGCTTACTTTATAAAACCATCTGTTTCTTAATGCAACATTAAGAAAGCCTTCTCAGGGTTTCTTCAAAAGCTCACACCTATAATACTATACATCCTAATGAAGTCTATGTTCATAATATGCATGATGCACAGAAGCCAATGCCCAAACAAATGTACATTGTTGTTATGAAGCCAGTTTGGAAGAAGAAAGTAAGTTAATTCAACATTGCAGCTTATCTAATAACTCATATACAAGTTTACACACCACAGATAGCTCTTCTGGCATAGATGTCAAATCAGTTGATGGAATCCCTTGATCCAAAGCTTGCTTCTTTGCAGGGCGCAAATTGGTATCAGCAGAATCAGACAAAGGAAAGAAATCAACCACTTCTGATGCAATCAAACAATGTCCACTAGGATTGTCCCCTTGAACACCTACTATCTGTGAATACAGTTCTTGCATGTTAAACTTTAAGTTAGGAGTATAATTCGCCGTATGATTGAAAAACGCGATTTGATTTATATATCGTATTACCTGACCCGGGAAAATGGAGTACTGCTTCAACTTTTGTAAATCTAGACGAACACGCTGTCCTCCAGAATGCTCAACACTGTCAGAACTCAAGGGATTGTAACTTATGATAGAAGGTAGGATAAATAGTAGTGACTAGTGACTTGACAAAAGGTCAGACAAAGGTGATTGTCCAAGCATTCAACAGGCCCATTCAAAGTGCATGTACACCAAAACCATAAACTTATTAGAGACAATCCTAACAATCTTATCTTGAAATGAAGAGTATCTAGGAAGTGGACGCATCAAGGCCCTATCGTTCCCTCATGAACATAATATGAGGCAGAACAAGACTACATAGGTATTGTCCATGCAATAGCCAATAAATTAACGGACCACATTGAGTGATTAGTGAACTTCATTATGCGAGAACCTATTTTTTAAACAGTCATTCCCAAATGGATACACATACATTTAAGGCTCCATTGTTGTATCACAAATATTGTCTTAGCAGTGAGTGCATTTTCTCTCTCCTAGCAACATACTAATGCATATGAGTGGTTAGAAAGTATTACGAGGATCTTTTACCTGCTTTGCAACAATGTAGACTTCTCATTTAGACGACCTTCTCCATCACAACAGATCATGCCAACTGCAAATATACTTTTCTGAAAGAAAATAGCTTCCATAAGATGTCCAGATACCATGATACAATATTACTGTTTTGAATGGTGAATAAGTTAGATGACCTCTGATATAGTAACTTTATGCGCGAAAAGCAAGTGGAACGTTGTTGGGGTGGAATTTATAAGTTATGAGTATAGGATTATTGTGTTTACGTGTGTCAGTGTGTGTGCATGAAAGAGAGAGAGAGAGAAGTCAAATTACATGTGAAGCGATTGTAGGATCTACTGGTTCCTCATACTGCCCAGAAGCAACCAACGTTGCGGCATGCTTTCTGATCCGATCTTCCAGCGCATTAAACTACATAGAAAATTTATATGAGAAGAAACTATACATGGAGGTGAAGTGAAAGAACATCCCATCACTATGAAAGGTATTATGTACCTTGTCTTCAATCCTATCATACATGAATCTGCAACCTGGTTCTAGTCCTGATCCATGAACCACCAAGGAGCACCTCTTGCGGGGTTGAACTCTCTTTATAATGTCATCCTCAGAGTTCTCATGATCTTGCTCATTATTTGCATTCTCTGCATCAGGTACATTATTGATGCTGAATTTCACTACAAACTTATCTATACGTTGGCCAAAGGGAGTAACAAGTTTGGATGGCTTCATCGATGAATAACCATTCCCATTTGTCTTATTTGCTGAATCAAATGATTCAGAATACAGTTTCTTGGTACTATCCTTTGGAGTGCCAGGAACATCTTCTGTTGCCTCTTCATCATCGTCATTCAAAATCCTACAGAAGAGATTTGTAAATGTAATTCGCACTGCAAGAATTATTGTTGCTCAATGCTCAATACGTAAATGAATATCGTTCATCGCAATAGTTGACTCATAACATTTTATCAACCATTTTGAATATTATTAAGCACATCCTTAAGTTAGTAGAGCTGGTAATTCGGGTCTCGAGCCAGGATGAAAAGGTCTAACCCAAAACCAGTCCGCAATTTTCTATTGGCAAACCTGACCCGACTCAAAAAATGATTGGGTCTAATGGTCTATTTTATGCAACTTAACCCCCCAAAACTGCGGGCTGGCTTTCAGGTCCAAATTGCCAACTCATACCCCATGTAGTGAACTCAGCAGTTAGAACCCACAAGAATACTTATTACATTGAACAATATACCTTCATGTGGAAATGGATAGTGCTTAAATACAAAAGAAACTCAGAAAAATGTGAGAAGGGCTTTGTTAACAATCCAATGCTACTGTTTTAGGAAAATTGCATTACCATCATGTGCTCAGCCACAAACAAATGCGAGAAAAATTACGTAAAATAGTAAATAAGTAATTAAAAACTATAGAAACTAAGATGAGTGCTTACATGTCCACATCTTTACTGGAGTATATATGCAATCCAGGTTCCTCCTTTATAATTGCTTCTTTCTGGTCGTTTTGTAGGTGAAGCAAGAACCCCTCCATTTGATCATTTTGTACAATTGGTTCATTCAATTGTCTATCACATATTCATTTCTCAAATGAAGTTAATGAACCATAAAACATCAAAAAATCTATAACCACATTGCATTACATAAACAAAAAAACATTCAAAATCTGTATCCCAAAAATGAGCAGCAAGCTTAACTAATTAAAATAAATGTTCTCTCTCCTTTTACTAAATTATTTCCACCGACTGCTTATTTTCTCAGCATCCAGACAGAAAATAAATCTGAATGCTAAATTAAGCAACTAAGCATTAAAAATTCGAATCCCAAAGCAAGACTTAACTATCTGAAATATATTTTCTCTCCTTTTACAAAATTATTTCCGCAAACTGCTTATTTTCTCAGAATACAAACAGAAAATGAATCCAAATGCTAAATTATGCAACTAAGCATTAAAAATCCGAATCCAAAAAACGAACAGCAGACTTAACTAATTGAAATATATAAGTTCTCTCTCATTTTACTAAATTGTATCCACCGACTGCTTGTTTTCTCAGCATCCAAACAGAAAATAACTCTAAATTCTAAAATTAAGCTACTAATCAAAATTTCATTGAAAACGTAGTCAACAACCTGTTGAGATAGTAAACTTCCCAGCTTGAAACGAGATCGGAGGGCTTCAGATCGTAGTTTATACAGAACGTATGACCTGATAGATTCGAAACCAAACAGTGACATCAATTTCTGCAAATTTGAACGAGATTCAAGGGCAAAAAGGGAACAGAAACAAGATTTACTCACATTTCTTGAGAACCTCTTCTTCGTCTTCAACCTCGAACCCGCTCTTCCTGAACTCTGCTCGGATCTCTTCTTCCATGGCTGCTTCGAGGCCTAGGGTTTTTCTCTATCCACCACTTCCCAGTTCGGCGGTTCGCAGAGAAATGGCGGGAAAATTGTGCTTTGAGGGCAATTTATATGGTGTCTTTTCTTCATGTTCATGTGTAGTTACTGTTTTGCCCTCTTCTAGCATCATAATTTGCAGAGCGGAGTATGTAGCAAAACGCACCGTTTTGAAGTGGTTTTCCAACAAAAATATTTGAATTTCCATGGCTTAGCAAAAATATGGAAAATAATTCTCTTTTTTCCAAATGTTTTTTTATATAAAAAAAATTGCCTTGATTTCTGTTTTAGGCTTACCCTTTCAAAAATTTGCAACCATTGAAGTTAAAAATATCAATTTGAGTTTAAAATCGAGCTAATTGAAAAAAGTATAACTTGAATCCAATGTAAATTCGTTCGAGAAACAAGTTTCGGGCTAGAAGTAGGGTTGGGTTAGGTCAATTTCAAATGTCAAATATAAAATGTGCAAGTATGTTCGAATAGAAAATTGATCAGACCAATTTTATGTAATCCAAATCTACAAAATTTTCAGTTAAGTTTCTGATGTTCGTTTATTTATATTACCCGATTCGCTAGTCTAATTGTGAATCAAGATGATGATATCAATAGTCTCATTAGAGACCCAAACAATGTAAACCTTATTTGCTATGTTTACTCAATGAGCTTTTATCATGGATAAAAAGCAAACTATTAACACTAGAACAAAACAAATGTACTGAACAAAAGAATAATTACAAAGTGAGGACAATGAAGAAAACACCATAGAATCCAATCCCCCAGCAAAAACTTCTCAGGGATTCAACAATATGTTGTAGATTAAAAAAAGGACTAAACATATTTGCAGAAACTCCACAAGAATCACCACATTGTCCTCAAATCTTGAGCTCATCTCATTTTCAGACAACCTTTGACAGCAGTTTATTGATGAGCAGAGGACAGTTTTTTCTTCATTTTTCATGAGAAGAGCTTGTAGTTCTTGGACTGAAGGATGAGAGACCTCAGTGCCCCAATAGGTGATAGGATCATCAGTGCGACTCCAACGATGATGCAGAACTGAGATCGTGCCAGAATCCGAAACAAAAATGAGCATCAACCTCAGAAAACCCGACATAGAGAATACTAGCATTGTCAAGTTAAGCTTACCCAATTTAACGTCCAAGATAAGCCGTATGGTTTGGGCTTGTAGATTGTCAGCCACATGATGCATGGAAGCTGCAAAGAATTGGCAAAACTTTGATCAGCTATAAACTTCCCTCCAACCCAAGAGTTTACGTGAATAGTAGAGGGCCCGACTAGTATTTCAAGACTAACTTCTCATTCTTTCGATACGAGATTTCTTTAACACTCCCCTCATATGCAATTTGAACAAAAGATAATAGACTATGCACGTGGACAAGTGGACTTAAGTCCGGAGACAAGACAAATGGGTCACTAGGTCCAATAGAACGACTATGATATAAACTTAAATTTGACTCCAGCCCAAAAACTTAAGGTGACAGGTGGATGGCTCAACTAATATTTCAAGTAGTGACTGACATCATTCTTTCGATATGAGATTCATTAACCCTCACTCCCACGTACATGCTGTATAAAAAGGAACAAACCCTGCAAGTGGATAAATAGACTTAAGTCGGGAGGGATTCCTTAACAACCCCCTCGTGTGCAGGTTAGAAAAGAGAGAACGGACCTTACATGTGGATAGATGACTTAAGTCAGGAGACATGACAAACAAGTCACTAGGCCCAACGGAACCATCTCTAATACCATGTTAATCTTAACTTCAACACAAAAACTTAAGCTGATAAATGGAGTGCCCAACTTGTATTTCAAGTGGTCACCGACTTCACATTCTAACTCTGATACCATGTTCAATTTTATTCAAATCCCAAAACTTAGACTGATAGGCTGAGAACCCAACTAGTATTTCAAGTGGTGACTAACTTCACGTTCTTTAAATGTGAGACTCCTTAACAATTAGTATTCTACTACGCGCAAAGTTGAGCCAAAAAGAAGATCAAAAGAGTACTATAAAACTTACATAGTATGTTGTTGGGGCAAAAGCAAATCCTCCGAAGAAACCAAGAAGGCCACCAAAGAAAGGCAACATCATACCAATGAGCATTGTGAATGCTGCAACCGTAGAAAACAATTTAGACTATTATTTAAGTGCACGAGGCTCTCACCAGCGCAAGTAAGCGTAGTTACTTACCCACGTATAAGTTACGGACAATAAAGCGCATCTTCCAAGAAGGCGTGAACTTCAGCTTCTTGATCAAGAAAGTCTCCAACATGTCAAACACTGGGATAGCGAATATCTGCAATTTCCCACCAGAAAAATTATACCATATATCGAATGCTGGACAAAAACCAAACCATGGTAAACTAAAAGTGTACCTGGTAGCTTCCAATGACATGGACAACAACGAACATGTTAGCCACTGCAATGAGCCAAACCGGTCTCTCCAAACTGATCAAGATGTTGTCCTCAACTTTGTTCCCGAAAACATAGTACCCGATAAGGGCAACGGGGAAGTAGCATATGGCAACTATTATATATGCTACGACGACCCCACTCCACATAGGTATCTTGGAAGGCCTTTCGGGGGTGGAAGGCAGTGTTGCTTGAATCTCCAATACCACGTTGTGTCCGGCGTAGGCAAAGGCTACATCTCCCAAACCAGTAAAGAAGTTGAAAACTTTTCCGACAGTAGTTGTTTCCTTGTAGCTATAGTCCACGTCTGGCAAAACTCCTTTCTTAGCAGCCGCAACCCAACCAATAGTAGAGTAACTGCAAACACAAATGACACGATTACAACATTCTTCATCAAAATTGAACACCTAGAATTCAAAACATTCCAATTGTTTTTATTATGAATTCATGTTTATGATAGCATGATCATGTTTAACGTTTGTAAGAGTATTTTACCTCAATGACATGACTGCGGCGGCGAGGGAGACTGCGGAAATGGAGTTGAAGTTGGGGAGATGAGAGAGCACGAAGTGTACAGAAGCGAATATCAAGATAAAGTAAGTGAGCCTGATATCTTTGCAATCCGGACAAATCACATCATGAACCTTCTTCAGAGATTTTCCTCCGGTGACCATGTACACAATATTTACACCAACTTCAACAACTAACTGTTGAGGAACCACAATCCATAGGCCTAACCTCTCACCAAATGCATACTGGCCTAACTCATGGTACCTATCGAATCTTTTCCCGGGAACCATTTCATGCATCTCAACCATTTGCCACAGAGTGTACAAGGTGATAATCCATGACATTACAAGTATCACCACCCCAGGACCCCTAAAAATGAATCAATCGATTCATTTTTGTACTTGTAAGATACGATGTTAAATATTGACAAAACTCAATTAACAGAACTAGAAGATGGGTGCAACATTACGTACCATCCAAGATGAGCCATTGCGTAGGGAAGGCTGAGGACTCCGGCTCCTACCATGGCAGTGACATTGTGGAAAGCCGAGTACCACCATTTTGCACTACGGTCTGATGTGATCGGGAGCCAGTCATCGACATTAATGTTGGTATTATTGTTGCTTGGAGCTGACATTGTTTCTCAATCAAACTGATAGACCCAACACAAGAAACTGTTCTTGAATCCTATAACAATCGATATACTAGTGTGTAGTGATAAGTGATAGAGAATGCAAAGATCATATATATACATATATATGAAAAGAGATAAGCATACAAAGTTTTTTTAAGGATTCTCAGACCACAAAATCCATATGTTTCCACAGTTGAATTGGGGCCAAGTTTTGATATAAAAACACGGTGAGTGTATTGAAGAAAATCTATAAATAGCAAGTTTTTTTTACGGATAAGTAATGACCATTTTTAGTGGTCTCACCTGTTATTTCTCTCAATAACTGTCACTGGAATCTTGCTAACCATACAAATATAAATACAAAAGAAACTCTACAGCAAAAGAATCTGCCTTGACTCCAAAACTTTCATTCCATGTGGATTTCAGTCTTCAGGATGATCTCACGACCTTGACTGTAATGGAAACAAATAAAATTGTGTTAAAAGATAAAATGCGACAAGATTATGCTAAAAAAAAATTGCAGCTAATTTGACACACTACATATTTATCGTCAAATGGGTTAAATAACCATGACAGCAAATTTTATAGTAAAAGAAAGTAACTATACAATCAGCACTAACATTACCAAATCAATAATCTGAAAACAATAGGCCTATCTTGGTATAGTGGTGTCATATTTTCACCTTCTCACAATTTCAGGTATTTTCTTGCTTCTCAAACTGCTTTTAGAATCAAACTAAGAGAAACTCTTGCGCACATAATCAGACATCCATGCAGGAAAATACAGAAAAGGATACGTACGATCATAAGAAAAAACAACAAATTGTTCAGCCATACAAGCTTTGTAGGAGATTATGAAAAAAATTGTATTATAGCTATAATACATAAGGCTTACAAACAATCTGTGTACTGAGGACCTGGCTTTTTCATAAAATCGTTCGAACATTTAAACTAGAACATCAGATATAAAGAGAGCATAGATATAGTTACACACATATACGAATAAGAAAATGATCTGAACTTTACTATAAGATTAAGCGGTTAATGAACTAACATGCTTTAGACTCTGCATTGGCCGTGTATATGTGCTGATGGACTCTTCCACGGCCAGGCCTTGAGCACCGAAACAGAAGACCTCGTTCATCAACTTCTTGTTGAAAGAAGTCTGTTTAGAATTCATTTCTTGTGATTTGCCCTTTTGCTTATTATGTGCTGAAGCAGGTGAAGACATGGCTGATCTTGAAAGTGGACTCAAAGACTTTTGAGATGCAATGGCTAAATGTGGCGTAGCGTTGATTACGCCATGCATTAGACCAAAAGCATAGTTCTTTTTCGTTGATGGACTGGGAGGAAGATTGTTTCTGAGAGAGACTGTTCTTTTGTTGTTCGGAAGTGACGATGATTTTGAATATCTCTGCCGGAGTGGGATTGGATGGTTATAGTCTGCATTGGTATTAATATCGAACATCTCCGAAGAATCATCATCGTAAGTTTTTCTCTCTTTGCCTCGTGACCATCGAAGGAGGTTCCTTAAGTGTGACGCTGCATAGTTCACAGAACCTGAGTTCTTGTTATCAGACAAGTTAGGAGAGTCAATACCGTTGCGACTTATCTCACTGGAGTATGAACATGTCTCAATACTTGCTGCATCAAAATCTGATGCACCGTCAATATCCATGTACAAGTAAATCTCTGCGTCGGGGATTCTGAAAGAAGTTCCCGGGCTGCTCCCAATTCCCTGCATTTTCAAATGAGAAACAAGAGCACTTCTTGTGTTCAAATCTTGACAATCAGAGATCCCTCCCGCTGAAATCAGTTGCTTGATCAAGATTTTGGAAGATGCTGATTTTGGTCGTTGTTTGAGAAGATCAAGAGGGGTCATGCCATCAGCATCTCGAATATTCAGTTTAATTGATGGCACGGTCATGAGGAGCTCGACTACGTTAGATTGAATGTTCTCGATTACTGCCACGTGAAGAGCTGTTCTTCCATCATTGTTCCTCACATTGATGATCTCCTCCATGTTCAGTAACTTCCCGCAAACCAACTTTTCCATTAGCTCGATCTGTCGGTCCAATCTTCGGAAACCTGGGGTCCGGAAACCAGCCACCGCCATATGAAAAAAGGTATCTCCGTACTTGTTCGTTAAAGAGGGTAGTGAGGGATCAGCTTGAATCAGAACCTCGACAACAGCCAAGTAGCCCCGGTAAGCAGCCACGTGTAGTGCCGTATTGCCCTGATTATCAGCGGAGGTGATGATATCATAAGATGCGACCAGATACTTAACTACCTGAAAGAAACCAAAAATAGATCATAAGTGTGAAGAACACGGCCATGAGGAACAAAGGGAAATGATGCAGAGATATTTCATCCAATGGCGATTTGTAAGTTTATAATGCAGCTAAAACAAGGAAATTCAAATTATTGCAACATTTACATGCTACACCAACTCACATGTACCCAACTTCATGACTCGGATCTTAAAGCGAATTTTTGTTTGCCCAAAGACGTATCATTTGTTTCAGACTAACTTTTAACTTTACAATGACAAATCAAATACTTGCTCCTCAACTTCAGTTTATTACGATATTAACTGCAGCTAGCAAACACATGATGAGAAGTCATAATAAGCAATATCCGGTTTGTTTCATATGAATCTTCTTTAAGCATTACTATATCTTACTGTCGTTGTTGTGATACTAGATGTTAGGCGATGTCAATCCATATTAAACAAATACAAATTATACGAAAGAACGGAGATAATTTCTATGTTAGAAAAGTACTAAAGACAGCAAGAAATGCAAACAAACATTTGCATATCCGAAAAGTATATACAGTCCTATGCAAGCAAATAACAATTCACATATATACAGTCCCATCTCCGCAAAAAAACAACAAATCCTGTGCCTGCAAACTACAATAACTAGTATCATAAGAGCAAAAAATGCACAAGCATGCAGTCTCTTCTCCGAAATAAGCAACAAATCCTATGGTAGCAAACTACAAGAACGAGTATCATGGGAACAAGAAATGCACAAATATTTAGTCCCATCTTCAAAATATGCAACAAATCCTATGCTACCAAACTACAAGAATTATAATGAGAACAAGAAATGCACGTATATATAGTTGCATATCTGAAAAAACCGTAAGTTCCAATTCTGAGGCCTCACCTCAACCTGGCCTCTTCCAGAGGCTGTATGTAGAACACTAGAGCCCTGAGCATCTCTATAAACCAAAACATCAGAGCAACCTCCAAGAAGCTCTCTCAAAATCTCCGAATTCCCTCCTCTCGCCGCAGCATGAACTGCCCGATTCATCATCTCCCACTTAAAAACAGAATTAGCTTCTCCCAAATCTTCTCCATTCCTCCGAAAACAACTCGGGGACACCGACGAATCAAGCAAAAGCCTAAAAACCTCAGATTTCTTGCTCCTGGCCGAGGCGTAGAGCAAATCAGTAACTCCATACTCTCCTTCTCCAAACACGAGAAGAGGGTCTCTATCCAGCAATTCTCTGACAAAATCAATATCCCCAGCTGAAGCAGCTGTGTAGAGGAGCCACCCACCGTAACCGGCTCGAATTAGAGAGTTGTGACCTCTCTTTGTTTCACATTCATGGAGGAGTTTCCGGGCGACATAGGAGCGGTTCTTGGCAACATCATGAAACTGCTCCTCGTCGTCCCAGACGGTCTCCAGGCGGCGAATCCGCCTCAGTGAAGTGAGCTTGATGAGCAGATTGGTGTCCAGGTGGAGAAGCTCACTGACCAAATCATAGAGCCCATTCGCCGCCGCCCAATCAATGGGTGACGCGTACCACCACTGGTCTCCGGTGCTCTCCCACCGGAGAGGGAAGTTCGCCGGCAGCATTATCAATAATATAACCGCACAAAAATCCGACCTTTCTGGAATTCAGCAACGACCCGCCTCACAGTTCTGGATTCAGAAACGACCCATTTACAATTCTAGAAATCAGCAACAACCCAGTTCACAATTTTGAATTCAGCAACAACCAAATTGAAAATTATAGAACTCAGCTACGAACCACACACTTCAAAATTCTAGAAACCAGCAACGACCCAGTTCATGATTTTGAAAATCAACAACGACCCAGTTCACAATTCTGGATTCAGGCACCACCCAGATGAGAATTCTGGAAATCAGCAACCCATTTGAGAATTCTAAAAATCACAACGACTCAGTTCACAATTTTGAATTCAGCAACAACCCAGTTGAAAATTATAGAACACAGCCACGAACGACCCACTTCAGAATTCTAGAAACCAGCAACGACCCAGTTCATGATTTTGAAAATCAACAACGACCCAGTTCAATATTCTGGATTCAGCAACGACCCACCCAGTTGAGAATTCGATAAAAAAAATTGAGAGAAACAAAAAAAAGTGACAGCTTGAACGAGAAGATTGTTTTGAACAAAAGCTAGAAACGATGAGGAATCTTGGAATCGAGCTCCGCAAAACTAAAGATATAGCTACAGAAGTAACAGTACAAAACGTGTACAGAAACAAGAAAGTGAAACAAGATAAAATTTTGGCGGTTATGTGAAAATCTATGGGAAACCCATAAATGTTTTTGCGCCAAAAACAGTTGATAAGAGAGAGAGGATCGAGAAGCAACCTGGAAGCTGGCGAGCAGATACAGCCATTTTAGTGCACGAAGTGAGTGAAGCTAAAAAGCTCAACTTGGAAAGTTTATGGAGGTGGTAAAGGAATCGACTTTATTATTTTTTATATACTGATTTTGAGAAAAAGAGAACAAAAAAATGAAAAGGACCATATGGATCTTAGTGGAATTATTGGTGGTGAAGAAAAATGTTTATTTGCTTTTCTGGCAATTTGTGAAAGGAAGGGAGGAGATTAGGTTCGTTTGGTTCTAAAGAGAGAATGAGTTTGTGTAAAGAATTTATCGGAGGAGCAATATTTTAGATATTAGATTAAGTCTTTCGTTGACATAACACTTAAAATAATATATTAACAAATTATTTGGGTCAAACCCATATTTTTATAAATTTAATCATCTCGTTAAGCACGTTTGATAAAAATAGAATTTTGATACGCAAACATTTTACTACCAAGCGCGTGGGTCAACTGGTAAGGAATTGTTTCAGCTTAACCTGAGGTCTCTAGTTCGAGTCTTGGGGAATGCAGCTGCGTTAAAACTTGGTAAGGAGAGATTTGCCGCCCTTGTGGTCCTACCCTAACTCGAATGAGAATTAGTCTGGGTGTGGTAAAACGGCTTAAAAGTATCAACCGCGAGTTCTCGGGCCCGCTTAGGAACCTCATGGTTGAGACAAAAAAAAACATTTAAAAACAAATATGAATAAGTAGTTAAGTTTTGTAATAGACCTCATGATTTGAGCTTCGATTCAAATTTGTCGAAATTTAAACTAAAAACTTGATTTTGTTCACATAAAGTTTGAACACGTTAAATCGTGGCTTTTAGATCAAATAGTGCGTATTACATGTAAAATATACAATTTACTCTAACCAATCAACCATTTTCATAAAGCAAATAATCGGATTAAAAAATAAATGAATTCATTAACTTTATCTAAAGTTGCAAAAATGCGGGTCAAATTTTAAGTGCACGTCTTCCGACCCTAAATTAAAAAAGTGTGTGTCGAGTTTGTGTGAAGTTTTTTTTTTGTTGGGTATTTGCAAAAATAGCCCATCTACTCTTTGAATTTTCACTTCTATCCACTAATGTGCAAAAATGTGCCCACAACTACAAGTTGTCAAGACCATGACTGTAGTGTAGACCAAGGCAATATTAAAAGCACGCATATCTCCTGAAGCTGTAATCACCTGTCAGTCTCTCAATGTTAGGCGAAATGGCATGTTCAACGTTATTACAGATAAATAGATAATCAATAACTATTATCTCTATAAATTTTTAAAAAAATGATGGTTAACCACCTTATATTATGACATGTAAACTTCAAGAAATTATTTTTTTCGTATAAATAAATTATATATGTTGTTAAAAGTTTGAAGTGAATAACGAAGAAGTTTGTAAAAAACCAAAAATGATCCATCGGTGATAATAAAACTGAATGATAAAAACGAACGTTACATCGCTTACATGAGAAAATACATGTGATTAAAGTACATGTGCTAATCTTTTTTCTTAAAAATAAGATATCATTCACATTTTTTGGCTTCTAACAAACTAAACGTTGAAGGTGAAGAATGTGATCGATTTCGGGGACTCCGTCTGAGCAATGATGGCACCCACAAATCAAGAAGATGAAGAATGTGCTAGGTAGTGTGCATCAATCCAAAATCAGACTACATCGAATAAATGTTCAAAATTGAAGCAATAAGCTAAATCGAATTGAAAGAAAATCTCATAAACTAGTTACTCAACTGAAATTTAGTCGAATTTATTTATTTATTTATTTTTCGGACTACTAACACGACATCTCATTTCAATCTCAAACAAATATTGACTAACAATTTGAGAGAGTGCATAGGGAATTGGGGGAATTGGCAAGTGGTTGAGGGACACTCCCTCCTGAATCGATCTGCCCCAAAAATCTCTATCACATGCATTGCAAGATTTTTGTATTATATTTTACTATAAAACTGAGTTGATCAGATAGTTACATATAATATGACCATACTCAGGTTCTCAGACTCAGAGAATTTATTGCTGAATATAATATTTTAATTCTTATACCTCAATATTTTGAAAATTAAATCAATCTCAAACCAGTCCAGAATTTATCTACCCAAATTCAGTGAGTGGAGATTAAAAGGCAATTTATATTATTTGAACAAGTCAATTCTGAATTTGAAATATTTCACACAGAAAACGAACATACTAACCTATTCATCGTCAGGCTGTCGGTAAATTCAAAGCAATAGCGCCGGCTCTATGAACATATGGACAAAATGCTTACCTTAAAACTTTAAACATATCGATTGATGATAACTTTAAAGTTAAAGAGGGATGTGCTTTTCTGAATTTTGGGCCATGGCGATTCATCATTGTTAGTTTCTTTGACACAATTCAATTATACGGTTCTTTGCTATAACTTAAGCTGAGAATTTGTGTTATAACATGAGAATGACACCAACACACTGTAAAAATATGATATGAAATTAGTACTTTTAAGCTCATTCAAAACACGCACTCATCATTAACTAATCGTGTTGAAGGCATAATTGCATATTAACCTTGTGACATGTCAAACATGTTTAAAAGTGTCATGTTAGAGCGTATTGGTTCTATCATGCGGAATGCAGTTGCTCGTGTGAGTGTCAATCGTGTCGTGTTAATATGATCCATTTAGTTAACATGTAAAATGTGTGTTTGTAGCCTATCAAAAAAATGTGTTTATAAATGTGTCATGCTCGTGTTCAACGTTCAGCGCAATTACTAAATGTGTCGTGTTCATCAACCAACCTTCTAACAACTCTAATTTGACTGAGTAGGCAAAGACCCGGTTCGTAGACGAATCAATCGAATGCAGCAGAGAAATCATCAAAGAGAGACGATAGGAAAAACAAATCATCTTCAATGATAGGGTATGGTCGTATGGCCAAGAGAGAAAATGCAAGATAACTTGGCTGTATCAAGTAAAATTGACATTCAAAGTTCCAAAAAACAGGCTCTCTGAGCACAAAAACTAACCACAATACACACAATCCAACTTTATTCCAGTCTTTAAACCCTCTTCCCAACATTCATATCTGAAACCTATGACTCAAATGGAAACATAAACAGAGTCTCGAATCATTGCCCGTACAGCTTCAACTTCACATGGTGGATGCCATGTGCACAATCAAGTCAATAACACGAGAACTGCAAATGCAACAAACGTAAACATAAGTGTAAATCACAGAAACAGAGAGAGAAACAAAACTATTCATAGTGTTGTTGTGTGTAGAGCCGTAGAGAAGATTGACATTATTATTATTACCTGTAGCCCCATTCGTTGTCGTACCACGAAACGAGTTTCACAAAGTTGTTGTTCAAAGAGATTCCAGCCTTGGCATCAAAGATGCTTGACCTGTTCAGACACAAAAACCAATGAATCTCGAGCATTTTCATTTATGAACAACTTCTACGGATAAAGAAACAGCAATCCTAAAAGCAGATTCATTATTTACCTGCTGTCACCAACAAAGTCTGTGGACACAACATCATCCTCGGTGTAACCCAGAATTCCCTTCATGTTCCCCTCAGATTCCTCTCTGAGAATAGCCAAAGTAACAGTCATGAAATCAATTTCAGAACACAACATAAACGTAACATGCACAAAACCGAAGAATACAAAGGGAAAATCATAGGACATACTTGATAGCGGCCTTGATCTGCTCATAGGTTGCACTTTTCTCAATCTTAACAGTTAGATCCACAACAGAAACATCAACAGTAGGAACTCGGAAAGCCATTCCTGTCAATTTTCCATTAAGTGATGGCAAAACTTTTCCAACAGCCTGCATAATTGTCAATGCACGTAACAAAATTAATGAAGCTTTATATGCTACAATACATCTATACTATGAAATGTGCAAGACAAAATGGAGAAGAAAATATCATATTAACACTTCTATACCTTTGCAGCTCCAGTGCTGCTTGGGATAATGTTGAAGGAAGCAGCTCTTCCGCCTCTCCAGTCCTTCATCGATGGACCATCAACGGTCTTCTGGGTGGCTGAATCATAGAGCATATACGTAAATTTCACATACATAAATGGCTACACAGAATGATGCTAATTCATTTTCCTTGACACTTACCAGTGATGGAGTGGACAGTGGTCATAAGACCCTCAACAATTCCAAACTTGTCATTAATAACCTGTAGAAAACTTCCATTAGAGCAACCATAAACAGATCAAATATGTCAGTTATCAAACAATGAAACGTGTTTCAAGTTAACCTTGGCCAAAGGAGCAAGACAGTTGGTGGTGCAGCTAGCATTGGAGACAATGTCGAGCTCTGGCTTGTAGTCCTTATGGTTCACACCCACAACAAACATCGGGGCATCTTTACTGGGGGCAGAGATGACTACTTTCTTAGCACCACCCTAATCAACAAAACAATCCATGTAAAGTCCTTTTGTAAATAATTACAGAATTAGATCGCAAAAAAGCAAAAATCCTCTAGTGGAGAGTTCCTGGAACTCCTTAACTATTAATAGAGAGGCACAACACAAATAACTCCAACAATCTAATGCTAAGATTAGAAGAAACTATCATAAATATAAATAATGTAGAATATGAACACAAATACAAAATAGATAAAAGTGGACAATCATGTAATGGCCTCTTGTGATTTTAACAGAAATATCCTCAAATAGAGATTTCTTATAGTTCAGTGAACTACTAAAATCTAGCTACAATTTTGTAGAACTAGCTCGTTATAAACGATAAACAATTATGCAGCGACATGATCATCAAAATAAATTTGAAAAAGAGGATACTAATTAAAAGGCATCTTATCTGATTTTCACAAAAAAAAACACTGATAGAGGACTTCTATAATTCCGTAACCATATCAGGCACATAACACAAATAATTACAGTTCTGTAAAACTAATTATAAACAGATCTACAAAATTCGAACATGAAAACAAATTGGAGAAGTGAATAATCATCTAAAAGCCTCTAAAATCTAAATAGATATTCTGATTTTGGCCAAATATCCTCTCATCCATAATTCCATAACCATGAATCAAAGTACATTACACAAATAACTACTGAAATATAATATCTACCACTCCATAACAATTAAATACAAAATCTAAACCATTAAACAATTCTAAATAAAAAAAACATAATAAACCAAATTGAGAGAGCAACAGACCTTCAAATGTGCAGCAGCTTTGTCCTTGTCAGTGAACACTCCAGTTGACTCCACGACAAAGTCAGCTCCAGCCTCGCCCCATGGAATCTCCTCAGGGTTCCTAAAATTAACACACACAAAAACAATATCCATTGAATCTCAAAACCATCAGATCATACATATAAAGAACACTCAACAAGAGTCATATGACCATCTTAATTCACACAAACCACACCTGATGCCAAAAACAGTGACAGGCTTCTCGCCAAAGAGAAGAGTCTTGGAGTCCTTAACCTTGAGCTCATGGTGCTTCCACTGACCATGAACACTGTCATACTTGAACATATACGTCTGCATTTTCCACCATATTCACAAATCCACTTCAGTACTCGACCAAAAACGAAAACACAAATCACAACAATGCAAATACACAAACACTCATCAAATACCATGTAGTCAGTGGTGATGAACGGATCGTTGACAGCAACGAGCTCAACATCGTCTCTCTGGAGAGCAACTCTCGCAACCAAACGACCAATCCTTCCAAAACCTACAACATTTCATCAATTCCAAGCATAAAAATAAGCCTCGAACACAAATCAAAAACCAAAATATCGAAACAACACGAAACGAAACACGTATCGAAAAACACGCACCGTTGATCCCGATCTTAATCTTCTTGTCAGAGGCTGAACAAAGCAACAAAATCAAACGAAGTTAAGCTTCAAAACACAACATTATTCACCGAAAATTACACAAAATCGTGAAGAAATGTACAGAGATTGTTGCATTTTACCCATGATGATCACAGAGAAGCAGAAAATGCGAGTACTGTTGTGGAGTGTTGTAGGGATCGAAAATAAGATTTTAGTGAGGAACAGAGCAGCGTGATTTGGGGCTATTTATAGAAGAACCAAAAATGGTTTATCCGGGTCGGGTCTTGTGTATCGGGTTGGGTTGTTGTCTTGGGAAGAAAGAAAGGTAAGTTGAGGCGCTCGCTGATTTAAAACTAATCTGTGTGATATTGGTTGGTGGTTTAGAATGTCTAGAAGCTCACGCGCCCGGATCGCGAGTGGCAGAATTTTGCGTGGACAAGGAGAGAATGTTTTTATTGCACTCGCTTAGAATTCGCGCGTGGTCGGATCTTCCCGGGCATATTCTCTGGTGCGGAAGATTCTGGACTTGTGGGGGCAATTTGGTAAAAATACACTGGTCTGGACGAATGGGCTTGACTCGAGGGTGCTCATTGGTTATTCGGACTCAAACCGAACTATTAAAAAAAAATACAAAAAATGATTTAAAATATTTTATTATTATTTTATATCAGACTGAATTGAACGGTGGTCGGTATTTTGAGGCACGAGACGTGATCTGACACGATTGAAGCGTACTCGACATATATATAAAATCGTGTCGTGTTTCATTCTCTCCTCTGCATCCACAGAATGCATATTTATCGTTCAAATATATTGTTTTTGTGATAACATAAAGTAATAGTTATGCTAATTGCATACTACGTCATCTCTCGTTTAAGAAACCCAACATGTCAACATGGTTATTAGACATGTTGTGTCGTTGATCAATTATTGTAACAATTAATAAACACATGATTTTATCTGTGTTGAGTTATGTAATAAATATATGACATATAACACAACACGTATACACACTTGACATGAGTTTGTTTAACACAAATTTAATACAATATTCAGGGCCGACCCAATCATTTTTGGGGGCTTAATGCTAAAATACAAGATATCACGGTTTCATTTTAAAATGAACTTCTTGGCAGTAGTTCTCACTAGTTTCAATTTTCAACTCTAGAAAACGACAGTTCGTTTGTCGACTTTTTGTTCACTTTCTTTTATTGTTTATGGGTAAAATGTTGTGTTAATTGACGTGAAGAAAAAAAAACAACCATAAAATTGTATACAATATATTTTTGTAGGGAAAAAGATGTAACAAGACAACGTCACATTGCATGCTTTCAGTTTGAAATATATTTAAAATAATATATAAACAAAACAAATGTCAATCTCAGATAAGTTGCTACTTGCTACTCAAATGAAGCATGGACTTGTATCCCAATCATGCCATGCAAATACGTCAATCTCAACAACCAATATAATTAAGAATTAGTTCTAATATTAATTTATATTACAAAAAATAATTAAATTTGAATAATAATGTTGAATTTAGAGGGGCATGTAACTTGAGGTCACCCACGTTATTGCACGTAAACAAGACATTAGTTGTCTATTATTGTTCGGTAAATACTTAAAGAAGAAAAATTAAAAGTCAATTATGTTTCAAGAAATAGTATAATTAAGACAAGTCTGTCTATAATAGTTTAATAATATGATAAATAAAAAAATAAAAGAATTGCAGCCCAATTAAATTTTAGGCCCACAAAAAAACTAAATAAAAAATTAGAAAAATAAATAAAATGGCGTCGCCCGGGTTCGAACCGGAGACCTTCAGTGTGTTAGACTGACGTGATAACCAACTACACCACGACACCATCACATTTTCATGCTTTGGGTCATAATTTCTAATCACATTTTATTACATAAAATCACAAGTATGCACACAATCATGGTTAGGGTTTAGATTGCTTTGAAAGTTTGTGAATATAAAGTTTCAAGTTCGAGAGGTTTCACAATTACTCGTATCATATCCTGGTAGCTAAATTCCATGGTTTAAGTTGAAAATAACTAAATTTCATATTTTCGGCGCATGTCATTTAACAATCCTTTAAAGTCTCGTATTCGGAACTCAATGGTTGTCTCCAAAAAAGTGGTTTCACAACTCGTACCATATCTTGGTAACTTAATATCATCTAATCGACGCATGTCATTTAATGTGCATTTAAGAACACACGTAAATTTTAAATTTCAAGTTCGAGATTCAAGTAATGACCCCAAAAATCGTGGTTTCACAAGTACTCATACCATATCCTGCCAGCTAAATTCCATGGTTTAGCCAGAAACCAAACATTTGAAGAGCTAAATGCACCAAGGTCACATTGAGAACACTACACAGAACAATATGTATACATTTTTTCTTCTTATCAGAATAAATAATACTATCAGAACTATCAAAATACTTGTTACATCCTTCTAAACCTTAATTTCCTATAATTTCTAGCAGAATCTATTGCAATATCGCCCGACATAACCATAACCTTAAGCTACGTATCGTGTTACTAGAACATGAAAATCATCAGATGTCATCGCTATATTGTTTAGAGGTCAGTCCTTCGAAATGTTTACCTTACTCGGTTTCTATATTTCTTGTTAGCCTAAACAAACGCTCTTGCGTTGTTCTTTCCCGGGAAGTTTTTTTTTTTTTTTTTGATAAGCGATTCTTTCCCGGGAAGTTATAACATGATTGATGTTCTGATTCAGTTGTTGCTCTTTGCTGATCTCCCCAAGAACTCTCTTACCAACTTGGAAAACGCTGAGGAACTATCCTTGAGTAGCTGAGCTGGAGAGTCGTATTCTACAATTTTCCCTGCATAGATACAAGCAAAAGCGTTACTGATATCCGTATTGGATGGTGGAAAGCTTGTTTGTTGTTCGGTTTCTTGAAGAAAATTACCTTCATCAAGAACTAGAACGAGGTCATTGTCTATAACAGTTGGTATGCGATGTGCCACTGTGATGACTGTGCATCTGCCGGTTTCTTCTCTTATTGTCCTCTGAATCACATTGTCCGTTGCAGTGTCAACTGAAGCTGTAGCTTCATCGAGGACTAGAACTCGTCGTTTCTTGAGGAGCACTCTAGCTAGACAAACAAGTTGCCTCTGTCCCACGCTCCAGTTTTCGCCATCTTCAGCAACTATTACACATTTCCCGAATGTCAAAATAAGCAATCAAACACGGGCAATTTACAAATAAGTACCTTATTCTAAGCCCCGCTTACAAATAGTACTTTTTACGCCACAGCTAACTTCATGTACTTTCAATGTCATTCTTATCGTTTAGTTTTAACATCATGTGTATGGCACGGGGATTTATCATTTTTTTTTCTCTTCAAAATACTCATTTTACCGGAATGAAAAATTGAAAGTACAAAGAGTAAAATGTCGGGAAAAGGTATAAAAAGCTATATGCAAATGGAGCTAAGTGTAGGGTATTTATCTGCACTTTCTCCATCAAACAATCATTTTCATTGATTCGTAAAACCGTGACCTATAGTATACGACTATATGTATACCTGGTGCATCAAGAAGTCTCTGATCCTGCCTTACTATCTCGGCTAAGTGACATTTTCTCAGAACCTGAGCAAAGAGGTTACGTTAGTGAAGAAATGGCTTTGTTTAACTCCTCCAAACAAAAAGGGTCTCGGAAAATCTTACCTCCCACAACTCTTGGTCCGAGTGCTGCTGAAAAGGGTCTAGATTTGTTCGCATAGTTCCTTGAAACAAGGTTGGATCTTGTGGGATAATACCCAACCTAGACCTTAAATCTTGCAAGCCTATCTTGGAAATATCTAGCCCGTCTATCAGAATTCTTCCATCTGCAGGCTCAACAACCCGGAAAAGAGCTTGGATGAGAGTGGACTTCCCGCTCCCCGTCCTTCCCACGACTCCAACTTTCTTCTGTCCCGGGAAGTTGCAAGTTATGCCTTTTAGAACCATCGGGAGAGATGGACTATACTGCACATACAGGTTTTGGAGCTCAATTGTTCCATTTGTTGGCCATTCGGGGTTTGGCCTACAATCTTTGATAACGAGAGGAGCTTCACTAGGTAGGTTGGAGAATTGAAGAATTCTCTCAACTGATATCATTTTGTTCTCGACGTTGCATAGGTTCCATATGACCCAAGCCTGAAGAACATTCAGATTCAGACCATACGTAGCTGCAAGTCCCGCCAAGCCTGAGATCATATCAATTAACTCAATCAGTTCAGTGTATAGTTAACAAAGTATGTGAAACCGTAACATGAATTAGACTTACTGGGATCTAAAGCTGACTTTGGCAGGCTCACCAAGATGATGAGAACAAGGAAGAAACCGACATTGAAAAGAAAGTTTATCCGCACACATAACCATTCCATTGTGGCAGAGTTGTGGAAAGCAACACGAGAGTAATCATCAATCAAGTTCAGATTTTTCACCAAGAAACGATCTTCTTGATTGAAACAGCGTATAGTTGCTGCACCCGCGACAGATTCAGAAAAGTGATGAAGGATTGGAGCCTTCCGAATCCCAACCATCCTCGCTAGTTCTCTTGCAGTTGTAATATAATAAGCCTTCACAAACATCGTAAACAGTTCAGCACTAAACTACTAGATTTTGACAATGTAAGGCTAAGTACATAAAATTTAACCATAAACATGGATTTAAAACATAAAGTATGAATCCAAGACTATGTTCTTGCCTGATAGCATATGGAGATAGCAAAGACGGCGGTAAATAGAGGGAAGACCTGCCATGCAACCTGGGACATTAAGATGATGATACTAAATAGCTGAATAAGTGCAAATGCGAGTCCTGCTACTCTGTAAGGAATGTCTGTGTCCACTATGTTTTGATCAGTAGAAGACTGCAACAACAAAGCAACAGAATATAAGATGCAACTTTAAGATAAAAATAGAAGTTCATAAATATGCAATGAACAAAAACTGACCCTGCTCAGAACTCGACTTGAGGGTGTTGAATCAAAAAATAAAATAGGTGCTCGGAAAACAGATGTGATCATTCCATGGAAAAGACGCTGTCCGGTCTCAATAGCAATAGTTGATAGCAAAACTGCTCGTCCCAATATAAAGAAGGAGCTTCCCCCGGATAGTAAAACAAATATCCCCATCAACAGCTCTCTGCTAATCTTTTTTCCGTCACCTGTTGCCCACGCAATCCAGTAGTTACTTCCCATTTGTAGTCCCTGGAAGAGAACTTGACAGAGAAGGACAATTGGAACAAGAGCTCCTTTGTAAGCGGATGTGATGAAGGTTGAGTACACACTCCATTTCACTCTACCAGTTTCTGCTTCTTCATCGTCATTTCTCTCTTGAAGCTTGTCAAAGCTAATAGGCTCTACGGATTTTTCTTTGGCAACTTCATTTTGATTTATCTGATCAGGCATACCGGATGATGAGTACTCACTTTCTTGAGGATGGTTTGCTTGGGTTATTGATTTTTTATGTGCAATCATGTGCCTAACAAGTTCGCCGTCACTATCTTTTATCAATTCTTCGTAATTCCCAGACTGGACAATCCTCCCATCTTTCATTACCTACAAAAATCATATGTTGGACTCAAAAACAACAATCTCGAAGCTTATATTACTAATTGCTCAAATAACTTACCAGAACAATGTCAGACTCGCTTAAGAATTCCAACTGGTGAGTAACGTAGACAACGGTCTTATTTGACAAGAGTTGCATGATACATTTCTGCAGAAGCGTATTGTGATGTAAAGAAATTGAATTGTAAATGCAAAACACATGAAAAACAAGCTTAAGTATCAAACATGTTTGTACAATGTTAATTTCTCAGTTCTTACCTTGAACAAATGTGCTCCTGTGTGTGCATCAACGGCGCTGAAAGGGTCATCAAGGAAATAAACATCAGAATCACTATACACAGCTCTTGCTAATTGAACCCTTTGCTTCTGTCCGCCGCTTAAGTTTATCCCTCTCTCTCCCAGCAGGCTTAAATCTCCATCAGCCCACATCTCAATATCCCGGTTCAGTGCACATCCTTCCAAAACACTCTCGTAAAATGGCTCGTTCATTTCCTTTCCAAACAACACATTATCTCTTACAGTGCCAGTTTGAATCCAAGCACTTTGTGGAACATAAGCTTTCGATCCATAAACCTTAATAGCAGTCCCGGAAATCCTGGTTATTTCACCGAGCATACTACTAAGCAAGCTTGATTTACCTGCGCCAACTGATCCGCATATTGCAACCTTCTGACCCTTCATGATACTCATCTTCTCAGCAATTTTGATCGTGGTTTTCTTTTCATTACTTGTTTCCCAAGCGTATTCACCAGCTTCAGTCTCTATCATGGTATGATCAGATAGTTTTAAAGTGTGATCAGTAGGTGTCGCCTTCTTTTGATCTTGCTCTCCAATGAACTCCTCAATGCGATCAAGCGAGACTTTTGTTTGAGCAATCATGGTAATGAGCTCTGGGAGGTTATATATGGGTTCCTGCAAAATTCGGAAAGTTGCTAGAGCTGAGAGGACTCTAGCCGTTGTCAATGGAGTCTTGAGCGCAATGCAGACACCAAATGTGACGACTGAAACCAAAGTTGGTGAAGCCCAAAACAAGAAAGCCACTGCTGATTGTGTATATAGGTATCTCCTCAGCCAGCTTTTCTCGGTGTCTCTGAGCTTCAGGATCTTATCCAGGAAAGCGGGTTCCCAAGAACTCAACTTCAAGACTCTCATGCTCTTTAGAGTCTCTGAAGTTGCTTTAATTCTCGAGTCCTTAGCTTCCATAATCTTGGAGTGGAGACCCTTTTGTTTCTTGGCTAATGGCGTGTTGCTAACCATCACCAAAATTGTGGACAAAATAGCTGCCAAAGAAGGCACCGCGCCCAAATTGTTGTACAAGATAATCAAGGCCAGAAAGACCTGAACGGGGAGCAACCAAACTCCATGTATGTAAAACCAGAAGTCTCCAACCCTTTCAACGTCCACGTTGATAAGATTTATGATCCTTCCATTGCTCGGGGCAGCGTTCTTGATTGATACAGACTTTTTGTAAACCAGGACCATGAGCGCTGCCCTCACTCGTATGCCAATACAGTGTGCACCAAAATACCGTTGTCTTTGGCTTAGAGACTCAACTGTCTTCGAGAAGAAGAAGATGAATGCAAGAACCAGTCCACGGCGGTAGCTTGAATCATCACGCTTCCCCGATAAAAAATTCACGAAGCTTGTGATCAGGAAAGGTCCCATATAGGATGCAACTGTGTTAACTCCTACAAGAACATAAAAACAAACAACTGATCAGCATATGCATGTCTAGGTAGGTAGCGTTTGGATTAGAATTTTTTTTTCACGAATGGGAATCAAGAATCGGGATGATTTTTAATCCAAACGCTACTATAATTCAACCAACGGAAACTAAAACGACACACTCTACTCATTCAAGCAATTACAAGTCACAACACACAAATATATACCTGCATAAACAGCATTTACGAATAGGGATTTCCAAATAGCACAAGTTAAGGCCATTGGCAACGAAGAAGCTCCAAACTCTTGTTTCAGAAGCGATTCTTCAAGCAATGAAGAAGCATCCTTTGCAGTCTCGGATTGAGGAACCGCGGGAATATGAGGCAAATCAAGTTTCTGAAGCCGACCCCTTTTGAAATGAGGATTCAGCCAGCTGAACACAAGCCGGCTCCAAATTCCAGCATTGGCAAAAGTTTCACCGTCTTTGGAGGAAACATTATCCTCCTTCTCAAGCAATGGATGGTCAAGACCATTTTGGTTCTTACTACTAAAACCACTACTCAAAACATTGAAACAAAGGGCTATTGACAACGGAAGGGAGGCGAAATCAGCAGCCTTCGCCTCCGGAACATAATCTGAAAATATATGCATAGATTTCAAATGGTTTATGAGGTTAAGTGAGACACAAAGTGACCCAAAAATGCTGGAGAAAACCCACCAAAAAATGAGAACCCAAGGCCACTTTTTGTCCCCATTGTTTCTATTTCTGGAATATATTGTAATTACAGTACCAAAAACCCAAGTGATTCCAGTAAATGCATAATTTTTACTGATCCTTCCATGGCTCCAATACTCATAAAAACCAAAACCCAGATACAAAATAGAGATTAGAGCACTCAAAAGAACAGCAAATACATAAAACCCCCAAAACTCCCTCACTCCTTCTACACTTCCATATCTCAAATGTGCATCACCAAGGTTTCTTCTTCTTCTTCTCAAAACTTCAACCAAAACCCATATCAGAAACAACACAAAAAATGCTACATTCACAAGCTCCAAGTGGATACCCATTAAAGCTCACTCAAAACCCAGCAACAATCTCAGAAAAAATTTGAAGATACAAACACTCAGAACCTGATACACTTCAATGAGCCATCAAAGCCTGCACTGTAGGACAAAGAAAGTTGAAAACAAACCAAAACCCATTTCAGATCATGGAAAAAACTTGTATAATTCGATATAAAAATGAAAGATCACTGTAAGAAAAAAAGAATTTTGGCTGGTTTTTTAGAGAGTGAAATAGGCAATACCTGAGCAAAACTTGTGCTTTGTACGTACAGAGTGAGGCTCTGGACTCATTCATATATAGTACGCATTACAAACTGAATAAAATAAAATAAAATAAATTAAATACAAATCTTTGTCACATTCACATATACTCCAAATCCAAAAAATATATATTTTGATTTATTTTTGGTGATATCATGGACTAAAATGTGGTGGGGACCAGAATCTCTACAGTCCTCTCTGCATCTTTGCTTTGAATTTTTATTCCAAAGCTCACAATTTATATATTAATTTGAGTATGTGTTCATTAATGTTCCATTATGAAATATATCTCCATTTAAAAAAAAATTAAGGTGTATATAATAAAAAAAGTGTATTTTTATTTTCTGATGAAGAAATAAATAAATCAACAAAAGTTATTGTTTGTATTCATGTTGTGTTGAAAGTATTTTATTATGATAAACTATTTTATATCCCGTGCATTGAACGAGGGAGAAAAATATATTTTTAATATTTTTAATTATATTATATGTAAAAATAAGGAATTAAAGAGTTATAAATAAAACTATATACGGTACATATTAAAATTGTATAGCACAATGTAATTATAATTATACTAAAATGTATACAATATAAATCACGATTAAACATATTTTATTATTAGTTGCAATCAATTAACAATATCAGTGGAAAAAAATATTTAGCAAACAATATGAACATCAAATAATATTAGTTCACGTGATATTCAAACAAACTGTATGAGACATTATGAATCAAGTCATGTAAGAGAGAATGAGAAACACGTACGTACTTGAATAATAACGATGAGTTTTGATTTTGGTGGAAAATATAAACCTCTATTTATACATTTTTTTTAGGTTTACGTGTCACTTACCTACTTTTATATGATGGTTACCATATTGTAATAGTTTTTTTAGGAAACTTATTATAATAGAGTTTTAATTATTAATGTTTATTTTTTAAGGATTTTTATTTTATTTTTTCAATTAAACTAACTTACTAAATAAGATGCCTAAAATTTTGTTTCAGTTAAAAATACCGTAAAACTTAAAAAAATTATAAAAAAATTGCATTGAAAAATAAATTATAAAGTATAAAAAATTGTTTCCTAATTAAAAGGTTAACATTGTTTCCCAAAATAAAATACATGACAAGCACGTGATACTTATTTTGATTAAATGACGATTTTACCCCTATATTCAAATTTCATTTAATTCGATAGATCAACAATAATACAGGTCTTAAATAGCCTATACCTCACCGTTCTTCAGCTTCTCCGATCTTCTTCTAGAAGATTCCACCGCCGCAACCCGCCGCGATTCCGTCGCCGGAAAAGAATATCCAGGTTCGTCGCCGCCACGAACTAGGCCATCATCGCCGGAAAGAGGAAGGAGAGAAGGTCGGGCGAGAATTCCGCCACCACCTCCCCTGTCCAGCGCCGCCACTATTGCCGAAATTGGCGCCTCCGCCACCGCTACAAGCACGACCTGACGCGTCAAGCGAATATCTGAGAACTGCTTCAGATTATTATTATTATTAATTTGAATTTTTTGAAATTTGTGAAATCGTCCACGGATTGTGAATTCGTCCAGATTTGGATTTGTCTATAAATAAAAAAATTCGAGTTTAGCTCATCTATTTTTAGTTTGTGTTTGTTAGGGATTTGTTTTTTTTTCTTCTTCAGATTTAGCGATTAGTGTCTTGTTCTTCAAACACTTGTATTATCCGGCCACCGGCCGGTGACCAAATTTTGTTCTTGACTGGATATTTTCTTCAAAAATTCAAATAAATGATCGAATTTAGGAGTAAATGAAGGGTAAAATGGTATTTTTAATAGCCAAACTATAGCTAAATGAAGGGTAAAATGTGTTTTAAAAATAGATACTTTAGATTCATTTAAATCAAATAGTATTCTTTAAAATGAAAAATCAAATGGTAACATAGAAGAAATTCTCTCCTGACAATAACCCTCCATGTCCTACGGCCATACAATGAAATGCAAGCCCGAGCTAAGCGTGAGCTATTCTATTCAGAGGTCGGGCATAACAGTCAAATCTCTAACTAGGTATAAACAGTACTTAATAATACTATCATATCAGCATATCCATTACGGATGTCTCGGGCCTTTATGTGAGATACGAGATAAACTCTATAGCGTACCATTCCACGACGACCTTGCTACAACTAGCCTCTTTTGATACAAGTAAGATCCCCACAAAATAACAGGAGATTTGTGTGCTCATAAAAATATTGTGTATTTTATTGCAAAAGATATACGGTTTAATGTTATTATTTGATTTTATTTCAAAATTAAATTGAGAGTTGAATTGATTTGTTGATTGATCATCGTTCGACAATTATGCTAAAATCGATTACTTCATTCGTTCCATATTTAGTTTCTAAACTTTGATTTTGATTCAAATTAAGGAATAATTATTAGTATGATGCATTTTCTACCCCAATACCTTTTTTTTTTTGAAAAAACCACCCAAATACTTATTTTGAATATAATATAAAAAAAAACATGACACTTAATATAAGGTAGGAAAAAGTACATTTTTAGTACACGAACTATTATTAAATGTGTGAATTGATACACGAACTTTTAATTGGTTA
>JAYMTF010000262.1:0-42008 GCA_036897485.1 Pelargonium nanum
TTTAGGTACCACATTTGGTATCGGCACAAAGTTTGGGTACTAATTTTGCCCTTATCCCTAAATTGAATAATCTTTTCTCACCTAAGTTTCCAACCCAAAAAAAAGGCAAATAACCTAATATATTATTGAAAGAGTTTCATTTGCACTATTATATATAACTCTTTTTTTTTGTTCTGAGGTGCAGACTAGACAAGGCAGATTGGGTCCGCAGGCGCTAGATAAGAGAGAACAGACCTGAGCCCCACGTGAATGCCAGTATTAAGTCGGGAGGTAAGACAGACGTGTCATTGGACAAAATGGGCTTCTTCTTTTTTTATCAGAGACAAAATGGGCTCTGATACCATGTTGTTATAAAGATTTCATTTGCATCATTATATATTTTATCAATGTGTGATATGTTAACGCTCCACCTGTTGTGTAGATTGAATAAAGATGGATTTGAATCCGAACTTGGACGTGAACAGGTGGATTTAAGTCGGGAGTATGATTTGAGAAACCGAAAAAGAGAAACATTATGATTCATTAATGGCAATGGCAAGAATCAAGAGAGAGATGGTTTACAATAATGGAGGTGTGTGCGGTCAGTACTGGTAAGGTCACGAGACAGTCCTGGCATGGCAATGGCTCTTGTTGCTGCAACACTGAACAAAATGATGCCTGTGACTCACTGTGAAGCCACATCTTAGTTTTTATTACTAATGCAGTGCTGACAAAGCTCAGTTTCTTATTTAAGGGCATTTAATGTTTTGCTTCTCTTCTGTTTCAAATGTTGACTCAGTTGTCTTGTTTCATTGTCTGCTTCCTGCTTCATATGATTTTATGATGCAGGTTCTTGGTTCTGTTTCTCCATTGCATTCTTGTGTAAAGTCCTGCTCTGGAGTGAGTGGATAGCTTGATATATATATATATATAAAGAGTTTGCCTCATTTGAAAGTGTTACAAACCGATCTAATTAGAAGTTCAAAAATCCGTTATAGCTCTGCATGTGAACTAATGAGGGAACTCATCCCGACCAATTACTCTCGTATCCTCGTGATATTATGTTATAACATACTTAAAAGGTAGTAACCAACTTATTGTAAGAATATTACAGACAATTCATTCATAACCAACTTTCTAACAGATGACGCTCATTTTGAAACAAAAATTCAAGAGAATCAAGAAATTCGTTTTGTGACGAAGGGGTAATGCGTTAGTATTTAATAACACATAATCACAAATATACAAAAGTAAACACATCACACTAACTTTTTTTTAATTTTTCTCAAAAAAGAAACATAAATATTTATTCTAGGACTGATGGAGTATAAAAATTATAGGAATTGCAATTCTATCCCTGTAACTAACACGAAAATGATCTCATTCCCATAAAACCTGTGTTGGTGCGGACGAACAAAGCAAAAAACAAAGAAATTTACCCAACAATGATTGAAAAAGACATGGCAACCAAGCAACACATCTTTTTAGGAAACAAGAAAGAACCTCATTTGGACTGGACTCTCCTATTTGAGTCAAAAGAAATGGAATGGAAGTTGGACCATTTCATTATTTCATTTGATACCTTAAAGATAACCATACATAAAGTGCATTTCAAAAAAAGTTTATTACAGTAATTGAGCACTTATCTAGACAATAATTTACTCTCTTTTATCTGTTCCAAGGATCCAAGCAAAACACAACGGATAAAATCTAACATCCACAAAGAAAAAGGTGATTGATTGAAGATTTATATCAAAGAAAAAGGCGATTGATTGAATATGGGGACCTTACATTTCTTTATGCTACTATTAAAACCCAAACCTCAATCTCATATACAGCTACAACTACACAAGGCATTCAATTTTTGTCTCAATAACACAGAACCTGGGCATAAACTGAAAGACGAGTTCATAATGAAAAGAAACGCTAAGAAACCGATGCATGTTTCAGGAAAGGAATGAAACTGAAACTTGGATTGACCTTTTCCGACCCTGAAATATTTCACTAACCAGCCATGAATTGAATGACAATGGACCCAACTCTTCGAAAACCGAAAAGTCTATTTTTCTTTTATATCTAAACTTGTTTTTGAAGATCATTCACTATTTGAGTAACAGTTACACTAGACTGAAATCAAGGGAGCCATACTATTAACTGATGTCACTAATCATGAGATACAAACTAGATAATATCGGAAACTTCAAACCTCCAAATGTTGAGCAGTATCAAGCCTCACACGATTCAGTCGAACAGTGCCAAGAATGTACTCGGGTAACTCTTGCTCTTCCCTTGCCTGCAAAAATGTGGATGTCAATATCAGAATGTAGTTGAACCAAGTTATAGCTTCAGATGTCAAAATGTGTTTGATCTTCTGAAATTCATTTATTAGCCCCTAAGGGAGTTTGTCAAATATATTAAGTTGTGGTCCTAATCCCGCCACAAAAGGATCAGGGATAAAAACATTTATCTTCACATTTCAAAACACCCAGATTTCTTCAAATAGGAAGTTTAATGATTCTGATGAAGCCTGCTATTTTCAATCACAAGGAAGTAACAACAATGCTTCAGAGATACCAAAATTCACAAAAGAACGCAAAATAAGAAAGAGGGAAAATAAGAGGTACTTTCGTTTTTGTGAATATTTTCTCTTTTATTTACCACAATTTTTTATGACTTGAATGAAATGCATTTCTTTGGAGAGGAGACTATTATATGTTTCCAAAATTAAGTGTCCTATACTCCTTCCATCCTAAAATGAGTGTCCACTTTTCCATTTTTTTGTAAAAGTTTAAGGATAAGCTAGTTAGAGGTTTGGCATTTTCTCTTACACCCTCATGTGCTCCTCTTCTAAATAGCTCCAATGGCTCTAATTTATTTTTGGGATATTATTGGTATTTTATGCATAACAAATAAAAAAGGAACAATTATTTTTAGAAATAACCGGGCACTCATTTTGAGACGGAGGGTGTACTTTTTTCATTTTTAAAACCATGTAAGAGCCCTACAAAATGATGCATCTCCAAATTGTCAGGTAAAAGGACAATTATGTGAAATCTCAATGATGCATCTCCCAGCAAATCTTAGTCTTTTGTCCCAAAGGGAACAATCCAATGGTTCAAGCATCACACTTCTCTAGTAGAGGTTGTGAGTTCCAATCTTATTAAGTGCAGTGGGGAGTGATGCTGTGTAGCTCGGCCCATTGGGCCAATTTTTTGAGGAAACGGAAATCAAGCTATTACATAATCACCAACCTCTATCAAAATTGCTAGATCAACCACAAGACTTGTAACGTATCCAAGGACAAGGCTAATGACACTCCTTGCTACAGAAGATGATCCAATATCCACATCAATCTGTGTAAAAATAGTCTCAGCGCAGTAAGTTAAAAGAGAATACAAGTAGGTAGCAGGGGCACAAGTAATAAGCACACTGAAGCACAGTTCAACTAATTAAAAAATAAATGAAACTAGACAATACACAGTTAGATGTAAGAATTCAGTTAAAAATTATAGAAACCCCTCATCTAAACAGGTAATAAAATATGTCAAGTTGAATGTCACAGCAACAAGCAACAGCTTGAAGCAACTTATATAAATGAATATCCAGTAAAAATGGTATGATATAGCACTGTGGAACATGGAAGTTTGTGTAGAGATGTTAATTCTCAAAATATATACAGACACAAATATCATATATCTATGCATATGAATAAAAAAAAGGTCAGGTGTATCGGATTCTGGGGTTTTACAGAGGTCTAAGAAATAAGAACAGGTATGATCTATAGGTGAAATAGTGAATCGACGGTGAAATAGTAAATTAATAAACAAGATTTGCTCAGGTTTCCATGGACACTAACATGAACATCAAGGCAAAAAGTAATGGGGTTATTTGAAGAATGGTTGGGATACAATGGACAAACTGAAAATGTTAGGCTCTTCAAAAGTAGGTTCTATAGGTCAAAAGGTGAGAATCAGAATTGGTTACAACATGGATCTTTAAGCTGGCTTCTTCTCAAGACTATTCTTGACTTATTGAATCTTTAAGCTAACTTCCCCTCAAGCCTCTTGTATTCATCATTCAGAGCAAGACAGTGGGAAAGTGTTGCAGATTCACGCAGCCTCTCTTCTCTCCGAGTTATGTACAATTAAGAACATATTATCATATGCATGACAAAGCTCCAATCAGCAGTACAGCACACCAACTATTATAATGCTATGAGAAGTAAGGGACGCAGGGTATTACCTCCAAAAAATTATCTTGTCGGAGGTAATTGCAGGTTACAGCTTTACCTAATAAGCACGCTTTTGTTCCAACTGCACGCTTGACCATCCAATATCCCTGTACGCAATGATGAACCATTAGCAGTTCTATATCATTCAAAGCAGATGAGGTAAAAGAACACTACAGAATCTTTTTACATTTTGTATTCATAGTTCATACCTCAACAATGCTCGGAATTAGTTTGAATCTTGAATCCCTGAACACATCAGTCCCGTCTATAAATTTACCCAACAAAGAATCTTTCTTTACAGGCCTGTTAGAAGCATAGTAGAGAACCAAACTGTAGTTTGGTTTAGATGGAATCTGAAACAAGAAAAACAAAAATGTATTATTCCCTTGAAAGGGTGAAATGAAGCTCATAGCACTGAGAATCTCTTAAGATACAAAATGACGTCTCTTAGTGTCATTCATAGTGTGCCGCCGATTTCCATAACTTTCATTCTTTATTACGTAAAGGCCTACTTCTCATAATACTAAAAATGAATGTTTTAAGACTAAAAAATGATGTGACGTCTCTCAGTGTCATCCATAATGCATCACTGATTTCCATCATCACCTAAACTTTCATTCCCAATTATGTAAACGCCTACTTGTTTACAGTATCAAACAAAGCCAAAATTTCAACAGTTTTCCATAAAGTATTTGGAAACTCAAATGTGAAATTTGAAACCAAATCAATTAATTTTTCACTTAAACTTAATATGTGCAGGGAACTTTTGTTTTGAGACAATGCTAAGAATAATCATCTTGTACCTCTTCATAGGGCTGAAAATGTTATGATAGATGCTACTTCTAGTATACTTGGTGTCCCATATAACAAATAAGAAGAGGTTAAAAGACATAAACATTCGTACACATACCTGGAGATTAATGACAAGGATGAAAGGAATTTTTTTCCCAGCTTCTGACTGACATTGAAAAGGAAATGTAAGAAACAGACTTTTCAAACAACAAGAGCCATCAATAAGAAACGTAAGCAATCCAAATTCATACTATTTATAAAAATAAATAAAAAATGTACCATCATCTGCCACCATTTTATCAAGCATTGTTCACTTGTTTCACTAGATGCATTATCCTATGACAAACTACAACTATAGGATCATGGAGATACAGAGATGCCTAAAGTTAATTTATCATTATAACTAACAACTTGACTTATTACCATAGCAAACAACAAAACATAACCATATCACATATGATGTTGACATACACTTAGCCAACCCATATTTAATATAAGAGCAATATATGGGAATTGAAGATTCTTTTATTTTCCTCCAATTTACTATCATAACAAAAGTTGTAGAGATGCAACTTTACACTTCATATGGAGGCTTTCGCAATTTACTGTTGTTTCTTTGGATTTTTTTTATTATCAGTGAATAAGTACTTTATATTGGAAAGCTACAATCCAAAGGAAAGAGTAGAACTACATATCCCAAGAGATTGTGAAGCCATAACAAGTGGTATGAAAGGGAAACAAAACAAATATGAGCTAATGACAGAATCAAAAGCTAGGAACTGATTTAGGATCTTGCTTCCAGGTCTGAAAGTTCCAAAGCGGACCACGATTGGCTGCAGGAACAAATGAATATGAGAGAAAGAAGGCCAACCTTTGAATTTTGAGGAGAGTGAAAGACATCTTCAAGTGTGTTATTGAAGACGACTTGGTTTCTTGAAAGCCAAATGAACCACCAAATTAAGGGACCTAATAGTGACTAGTGTTTAACAAGAGACCTACTGGTTATTTCTTTGGTATGTTCTTCAGTAAATGATACATACTTAAGACACATTGATACTTGACGATCCCTGTCTAATCGAATATAAGAATGTGAACCCTAGAAAAGGGGAGATGATGTTGATTGTGCAACCCAGAAAAGACCCAAGATTTTCAGCAAAAGAAAAGAAAATAGAAAGAAAAGTCCAGTTACATGACTTAAAGTAAACATAGAACAGGTTAAGACATACACCCTCTATACCAAAATGAGTGTCCTCTTCCCTTTTTTTAAAAGTTAGTTATACATAAAATGTCAATAATATCCCCATGATAAGTTAGTTAGAATCCACTGAGTTAGTTACAACAATGTCATTTAGGGGCACATGAAGGAAAGTTCAGCAATCAGCACTAAGCCATTAATCAAATTATCCTTAATTTTTGCAAAAATGGAAAGAGGTTACTCATTTTATGACAGAAGGAAATATATTTATTTTTGAAAAATTCTACAGAGTCAGCAAAGCAAAATTTTGTCGATTATGTTATCTAAAGATAGTAAAATTGGAAGTACATTTCTACCTGAACAAGGCACTTGGGATGAAGAGCAACCCTGTCTGCAGTTTTGTCAACTTTAAACCAATCAACTGCTATGAGCTTGAGAAGAGGATCACCTCCCATTACCTGAAATTTGTTTATAGCTTCACTTTATAACAAATCAAAAAGCTAATAAATCTGATATTTCAGAAACAATAGAAGAAATGCAATACATGCACTGAAGTGAAGGCAGACTCGAAACTAGCCCAACCGCACAATAATATATGAGCAAAGAAAGAATATATGTAATGCTATGTACAACAAAAGGCAAGAAAACCACGCTGAACCAGATCAGAAAGAAAAATCATTTTTGTGAGTGCCAGAGCATCAGTGCAAGTCTGTGGCTGTGTCCACATACCAAGGAGATTCCAGAGTTCAACATACACAGAATTAAATCTCCATGGCTGGTACTTAAACTTCTGTTTCATAATTGCTTGCTCTAGATCCCAATATATTTGTATTTTGCACCTTGCCTGACATTTGAATGAATACTAAGCTAAAACACAGAATGCTGATAATCTGCAAATTGCAGGTAAAACTCTCTAGGTGTGCGCTGAGAATAAACTACTTGGAACCCTACCAGAAATAGAGTGCCACCAACAATTGTTGTACATCAATTGAAAAGGATATGCAGGTTAACAATACAATGGACTAATGGTCCATTTCCTTTGTACAAAATGTATGAAGGAGAACACAAACAAGAAGATAAGAGATATGTCTATACAACATAACAAAATCTAAACATGCATAGTCAACTAACAACAATCAAAATGGCTAACAAAATACAGAACATACTTCAAAATTTTAGTTATAACTTTATGCATTATATATGGAGAATTGAGTAATATGGTCCAGGCATTGTGTAAACATGATTCAGGTGAGAAACTCACCTTACAGTTATCTTTTAAGTAAGTCTTTCCTCTTATCATGAATCCCAGACCAGTCGGAGAAGTCCAACAGTTTGAGTCTCTGTCAACTTTTCCTTGGGGCATGGATCCATGAAACTCGTCTGGGTTGAGATCGATAGGTGCCGCAACAGTATCTAATTCCTTGCCTGCATTTGTGGCTGCAAGTAGAATGACCCAGTACTAAAGAATATCAGATTAATATACATAAAAGTCTTTTGTCATTTGAAAAAATTCTTCTGGAAGAAAGTCTCACCAAATTAAAACTTCTTTTACCACAAAAAGCAGGCAATAAGATAGTTAAAAATGTGAAAAACAAATCAAGAACTAGATAATATGATTGCCGACACCACATGGATATTATTAATTTTTTTAGAATAAAATATTCAGCAGCTTCATGAAGTATAGGATAGAATTAACTCAAATATTTTCCAGTTGGCACGTTGAAATATAAATACTCAAAGACTTTGTTTTGAAGGTCATGTCTCAATTAGAACCAGCTGATGGAATCTATATAGTAATACCTCACCACATCAAAAACCTTTTGTAGTTGAAACCTAATTTGATAAATGCCATGAACCACAAAGGACCTGATTTTGTTATCAATAATGGATAAATGTGCAACTGATTTGTTCATCCTCTCAGAATATAGTAAAGCAATGCAAGGACCTGATTTTCTCTTCAATGCAAGGGTTGTGAGAGCCCATGAAACATTCTTCAACTTCACTTTCATTTCCTATTTCAGCAAAAGGTTTCAAATGCTTGAGTTGTTTTGATAAAAGGACAGATGTAAGACTTTGTTATCAATATAAAGAAGGCAGAAAAGGTAGAACCTTCTTGTCATCATCAGAGTCACTTTCTTCATCAGAAGATGTTGACGAGTCCTCAGCAATTGCATCATAAAACTCATCCTGCATTTCTTCATCAGATTCGTCATTGGTGGCGGACACTACAGAAGTTTTAGAATGGACAACTGTGATGGATGATTTACAGTTCAATCCTGGATTTGCACCAACATATTCCTTCAGACCTGGACAATAATGAAGCAGGTATATAACTGTCATTCATAAATAATTGAGGTCATTCAAAGACAAATGACAACCAGAGCAAGATAGGGCAGATGGCGATGCCATGGGCATCTAAACCTTTTAAAATTACATGTATTGAAATCATAATTTTCAAACAACATCATTAAATAATAATTTGACACAGTTCATTAACCAAGATAAGTTTAGTGGCTAATTTTTTCATGGATATTGAGACAGACATAAGATCAATAACTTGGAAAGCACACTTGCAGGATGAGGAGCAACGTGTAACCCTTAATATAAAGTTGAGAATATCCCAGGTAGTAGGGAACCGCATCAGTCATGTTTGCTAAAAGCACATGCTATCTTGGATGTTTTTTTCATCAGTATGCAGTCTTAGATGTTCTAAACACGTAATAATGGAAATAGCATTTAAGTGCACCTCCTCTCAATTTAAAACCCTTAGGGAAGTATATACAAAGAGTAAGACGCAAATGAGAAAGGGAAGGGATACACTAAAGCATCAACCTTGAAATAAGATTTACAGTTGAGGCACTAATACAGTGTTGCTCGTATATAATTTTTGCAAACATATAACAAGTAACAACTAACAAGTATGCAGCTTTTATGAATATGATCATGATCGGCCAGAGCAAGAACATGAACTTTCTTATATTCTAGACTTCTTTTCCTTCTGTTTTGTCCCCTTAAGAAATAGAACTTGACACCTCAAAAAATACTTATGAGAAATCCCATCAAGTGTGACCAGAAAACCGATATGGTGCACACGTGAATTTGAGGTGTTCTTTCTATGACACACTAAACCTGCACTGTATAATGCACCATTTAGTCATACCACTGAGATCAATTTGGTTATGAATAGATTTAATATAGGGGCATAGTACAAGTATAACAAGATACATCTTTAAGAAAAATATGATGTTGTATTACTGAACTTGATTCCAGTTTTATGGCAGGTATCAGACCAGAGAGCAGATTAAAACTGGTCTTCGCTATACAAGCCTCAACCATATGTCAAGAAGTCCTAATTGGGCAATAAATTTTAACACACAATATGGATCTGATTGGTGAGGAGTTTGGACAACCTATGTTCAATGGTCTCACATTACCATTCAGATTCAACATCAGGGACAGAGGGGGGGATAAATTCCTCACCTGCCACTTGGCACAATAATGCATAAGGAATCGACTTTTGAAACTTTGAAGAACTATCTTGCTTCCATTTACCCCAGCCCGAAGAGTGTACTTCTAACATTTGCGTCACAAGACATTTTGCATCATTTGAACCCATGGGCGAGTTTAAACTTCTAATCTCCCAAGTAGATGCTACAATGCAAACAAAGAGAAAGAAGCAAGTTATTTTTAAGGACAGCTGTTCAATTGAAAGCTACAAATCGTACAGTAGATACTAAATACTCAAATTCACCAATGAGAAAATCCCATACAAAAAATGGTCCAAAACCAAAATATCATGCATAGCCAAGTCATCATAAACTAAGTCTCGAAGCCTTCACATATAAAAACAGTAATCCTGGCTATGAGCTGAAGCATGAAATGCAAATGAATTTTTTTTTTCTTCATGTGTTGCATCTGTACATTAAATGACACTCCACTATCTAAAGGTTTGCTATTAAGATATGGGGAAATGTTCATAACAGTAGAACAATGAATGCATCAGATTTTACCAATTTATTTTTGGAAACAGAATCTCTTACGATTAATTTTTGTGCGTCGATATCCTGATTTTGGAGGACATTTCTTATGTATGGCTGGGAGCTGCAAGATTGCTGCATTAACGAGTGCAGGAGATGAGTCAGACACGTACAAAACAAGCAGCACGTTTAATGTTATCTGAATAAACCATAGCTGAAAGACAAGTTGCCTGGGGCTGTTCGAGTCCAGATATGTCAGACCTTTAGGTTAACGCATGATAATACAATGTAATAAACTTGAATTAGTAAAATACGCTGACATATGACAGGAAAACTATCATAGCTTAAATGTCAGTCCAGACAGCCAAAACATCTCTAATTCTAGAGGGAGGGGATTTGGAAAAACCCAGAGGATGACACTTAATACAAAGATAGGCATTAACATTGAATTTTCAAGCATACTAAATTAACTCTTTTTGTTCCTACTGCATCCCTCGTCAAAGGCACATGTTTACTTGCAATAATTATGAGATTAGAAATTCCCATATTACTCTAAGAGCATTTCAGTTGATAGAATAAACAAGCTCAGCATATAAATCAAAATAAAGACGATTGTTTGGATGACTTTTAACTCTGCATCTGTCTACATTCAAGCTACAAACTCCAAAACTGGTAAATCACTACAAAAAAGCCAAGTTACACCACCATCAAGTGATAATAGGATGTTCTACAGATCTATCCTACATTCGAATGATTGCAACAGGCACCCCTAATGAAAATAAGTAAGTCAAATGAAAAAAAAAAATGATCATGTCCTCTTACTGTATGCTCCATCTTGCCCGCGAAACCACTGCCTAGAGAAGACAAAATCTCTCTTGGACTGCCACCTGCAAAAAACATCAGCTATTGAATTCATATTGGGTAATAGAGAAAGAAATAAGATGAAGTTCAGAGCAACTCTAGTACATAAAGAACCTGATAGAGCTACTACAATTGCAAGATTTGGATATTGTAGATGGTATGGACATTATCTCTAGATTGTGAACATCATTTTAATAGACAGATGATGGCTTTCCAGGGTCTGAGCTTGAGAAAATTGAAATAGCTAAATGGAACCACAACTCACCTCATATTCTTGCTAAAGTTGTGCAATTTTGATTCTCTTTATTCTATATCCCTTAGATATAAAGTTCCTCTCAGTCTATCTAATTTGACATTAACCCTGAATCTACTCTCATCAACTATAACAATATATATGCAAACATAAGACAAGGCGTCTCATCTTAAAGACGTCTTGTGAGCTCATCAAGGACCAATGCAAAAAATGAAAAGGGCTCAGAACCAACCCTTGATGCAATCTTCTTACACTAGTTAATGCTCCTTACATGTCTCTATTAACAACTTCTTGAGAAACATTAACAAGAGATAAGAGCTTCCAAACTTGGAACAAATCCAGATGCATCCAATATAACAGTTTTTATTTCCTGATGGTTAAACAAACAGAAATTTAAAGGCTGCATGTCATCCGTAACATGAACCATTTAATAACAGTGCAGTTGAAAATCAACCTTATACGGCCATGTCTACCCAGGTAAAGGGCATAATTGTATTACAATCTGACTGAAAATCCACCAACTAAAAAGAACAAAATAGGTAGCCCTGTTCACCATTACCTAGTAAGATATTTAGGGTCGTATGTCCCATAAACAACATCATAGTGCCCGTCATAAGAATCTACCAACTGTAAGTCACCTGTCAACATATCCCACCTGTGAAGATATTTATTAGAAAAACTGAAGTTGCATACCCATGTAACAGAACTACAGGAAAAGACTGAGAAACTTACTCGTATCTCTGCTGTCGATCTAGGTTCAAAATTAAATCAAACACTGTATCCGCACTTGTATCGACAACACCAACAGACTTCACAAGAGCACCTTTACCACTCTAAAAAAAATAAAAAATTATGAAGCAAAAATTGAAGTTATTATTCTAGTTCTTATAGAAACGTTTTACATTAGTTCCAAAAAATCAAAATACCTAGAAATAAATTTTAATCATGACAATAAAGAGGAAGAAAGCTGTATGACAAGCATACACACATGTTTCTTACTTGAAACTATATATTTCTGAAAGGTCAATATACAGCCTGCAAAGTGCTCCTAAACTAAGGTTGGGGTCATCTTTCTTACATCTCTATGGGCCATCACTTTAAGTATACTGAGAAACATCTTTAATAGATATTTAAAGGGGTAGGATGGCTATTTTGGTATTATCTTTTTATGAGCTCAACAGAAGATTTGCTCTTTTTCTTTTCCTTTTTTTTTCTTCTGGAAATTGTCTTTCTTTTCTTGCAGTCTCCCTTCCTGAAACCACCATCCTTCCTCCATGGAGGATTCAAACATATCTACCTCAGATTTTTGCTTCAGGTTCCTGTCAACTCAGTCTTCAGACCCTACAGACAAGAAGGTTTTATGACATTTTTCCATGTCTTCCAAACCACTTTATTGATATTGGATAAGAGAAAAAATTGTTTTACTCATAAAAGATTGCATTTTCCTTAAGCTTATTGAGTAAAGTAATATAGTTTCCTCAACATTCACGGTAAAATATTAATCACCAAAATGCAGACTGAAAACTAAATTAGAAGTTTTTAGTGTATGTGTGATGATGAGATACCTTGGGATCAGACACGTCTTCAAGAATTCTAACGCCTGGAGAAAAGATAAGGAAGACAAGGCATAATAAGCTTTTATTGGCAAAGATAAGTGAAGCCTCACATCTAAAGGTTATACTTAAGTACAACTGAAGTGAAACTCTAGCAAAGCTTCGACTGTGAGAGAGAAAGAGAGTCCTAAAATGCGAAGACAAATCACAAAAAAAAAATACAAAGACTAGAAAATAAACCAGCCAATGATCTATCATATATATTCCAGTTCATAAATAATTTCAAGTAAAAGTACCATTGATTGTACGAACACATTTCCATCGATGTGCTTCAATTGCATCTCCATCATCCCCATCAAAGAACCCATCATGCTTACCACTAACATTCATGCTTGAGGATTGACGCAGAAGCATCTCTGGACCTGCAATATAATAAAGCGAATGAAAAAACCAAACTATCAGTTTACATCAAGAAAATCAACCTTGATGGTTAGTGTGTTAAGTCAAGAATTTATACACAAACTTCGAGGATTATTTACATATCCATACTCGTGTCTAACACTGTGGAGAAGAGTACTAGTGCTAACAAACACGTATTGTAGAGCGATTGTGGAAATTGTTTGTGGTATAGCAAGTGCATAAATATTTTGGGTAATTGCATAAAACCACCTCATGATACTGTCCATTACCACATAGATACCCTCATTAATTCTCAACGTCAATCACCAATCTTAAACTTTATATCCATGACAATCAATCACCCTGAACTTTCCACCCTAACTTCGGTTAGTCTACCATAGCGGAAAACTACTATTTTTTATCTTGGGACAAGCACATGACCCTTTTTGTCTTCTAAATACTCATTTTACCCTTTATTTATATGTTTTTTATCATCATTTTTCTTTCTTCCTTTCTCTACCATTCATTTTCTTTTCTTTTCTCTCATATGAACTAAAATTCAGCAATTTGGTAAAGAGACAATGTTCATTTTATTTTATTTTTCTGGAAAAACTATTGCTATCCCGCAATATTCATGTGTTTGAAGATTTAAGAAAATTTTCCAACAATAACAATAACTTTTCCCAAAAAAAAAAAAATTAAGTCAAATCAACAATGTCTCTTTACCAAGTTGCTGAATTTTAGTTCAGAGAAAAGATAAAACTCGGTAAAGAGATAATGTTGGTTTGGTTTTATTTTTCTAGAAAAACTATTGCTAACGTCGGAAATTTCATGTGTTTAAAAAATTAGGAAACTTTTCCGGCGATAGCAATATTTTTTCCAAAAGAAATAAGTCAAATCAACATTGACTTTTTACCATGTTACTGAGTTTTAGTTCAGAGGAGAGATAAAAATGAGAATGAATGGTAGAGGAAGAAATAATTTTTTAAATAAAGGGTAAACTGGGTATTTAAATAAATAGGGGCATGTTCTTGTCACATGATGAAATTAAGAATGGTTTTCAGTTATAATAAACCAACGAAAGTTGGGGTGGAGATTATAGGGTAGCTGATTGTCGTGGGTGAAAAATCTAAGGTCGGTGATTAACGCGGAAAATTCATGAGAGAATGTATGTGTTTATGGACAATACCACGGGGTGGTTTTATGTAATTACCCCATTATATTTTAAGGACTATATTATCCAAAAGGCTAAGAGTCCTCTTTTTAAGTTTGAAATTGATATTTATTTGAATCAGTTGAGTTTAAATAACACGGTATATATAAGTATATCTATTTCTTTAATAGTAACATGAAAGATCTATTAAGTGCTGCAGCAGCAGACCCAACATAATGTTTATGGGTATTTTAACTAAAGAGGCGTGTCTTTTAAGAACCTGAATAGACAAACCGTACAAGCACCATTAATCGAACCATGAGTTTAGCACCTTACCATGCCCGATTCTTATAAGCTTTCTTAATCCATGTGCATACCGCCTCACTCTAGGCCGATGTCCATCCAAATTGATCCTTCCATAATACAATAAGTACATAGATAAGAAACTATTAACTTGGCAATAAAACATCATCATTTGTCAAAGTTTGAAAGGAATTAAATCAAAGAAATGAAAGACAACAAATGTACCTTTTTATTATAGCATAAAATATTTATAAGATATACAATGCATGAGCTAGGTAATTATTCAAAGAACCCCTTATCAAATACATAATGATCTGAGCAATTCCTATTCACAGTACACAAAGAAGTATGAAGAAACAAGCATTCTTCAGATCCTGTCAGAACTCAGGTAGTGTATTTTCAATGTATTATTCAGAAGGAGGATGTATATCAAAACAATAAAAAAATTGAAAATGAGGGTGTTCTAAATTTGGTGACTTGTGGATAAATCTTTGAAGCTTGTTCACTACTGATGGTTTTGGATTAGAATCTACAGAGTAAAATAATCCTCTTTTTGCTAAAAACATTACTTTTTTTTATCGGCGAAGATAATATAAGTATATTAATAAAAATGCATAATTCCCAAGGAGGGAACCCAGCATTGAACAGTTACAAAGGCCTAAGCCAGTAACATTACGTTACAAGTGAAAAAACAAGCAAAGCTAAAGCCTTTAAACAAAACGTGACAATGAATCTGCTTTTAAGCAAAGCATGACAATGGATCTGCCAACCAAGACCCCAAGGACCACGAACTCGAGGGTGATTTCTGCACAAGGGAGGCTATTGAGAAAGAGAGGCATTTGATGCTCAGAACTGTCTTCTCAAGATCAGGGTCGACGCAGTTGGAAACTTTGTTATTCCTTGACAGCCAAATCAACCACCAAGTAGTGTAACAAACTCCCGACCATTCCGAGGATGCTGGGGACCCAACGAGAAGGGACGTCCGGGATACTACTCGCTAAATTTTGGTAGAAGGTGTATTATTTTGTCAAGGTGCAGTTTAGCCTTGAATACTATTGACTGAAGTTAAAGGACAGGTGAAGATATAATCCAAAAAGTCATATTTATTGGATTTTGATACCCATTTGAGTTACGAGAAAATGATGTAAAAGGTGACAAACAAAAAGGTCCACAGAGTCATAGAAAGATGATAGCATAATGATCAAAAGGTGCTTTGAGTCATGTAAAATGCAATGAATGCAGCCTTGCTGACTACAGAACACAGAAGTTATTTAACTAAGCAATTGCCTAATCAAGCATGTTCTGAATCCATAAAAAGTAAGCATACTCAGCCTCCACGTTCAGTTTGTGTCTTCCACTACCCGCTCGTGAAATCTCAAACTCGCCCTGAAAAAGATTGACAGTAATACAAACGTAAGAAAGAATCAGTGAATCCAGTACCAATCAACCAAGGAACACTTTAATAATAGATTTAAGACAGCCAGTTTAATCAACAAAATAAGTTCCATTTTTTATATGGAATTTCGGCTTATATAATTAATTCAAAGGAATTATCTTTTCTTTTTATAATATCTTTACAAGTTAAACCCTACATTCTATCAAAATTTCATTACATTACTTTAATGTATAAGTGATTTCCATGTACCTGTTGCTTGGCTTGATCAAATGCCTCCATCCATTTACGGGCTTCTCCAGCTGTAGCACAGGCAATCTAGAAGCAAAAGAGTAGTCAATCAATAATGAGTTAGATCATTGATGGTGCAGGACAAACAAAAATAATACAGAAATTAAAAAGAAAAGAAGGAATCAGTAGAATGAAAGAATTAACATTTGAGAATAAAGGATTAGGAGATGAAAAGAAAGTAAGAATGATATCACAATTAGGTCTGAATTTTCAATATCATAAAATCTGATTCAAAACTAACCATATATACTATTTATATATTATACAACCAAGTCCTATCCTAAAACAGTTAAGAAAATCCAACCAATCTACAAATTATTTCTAAAACAGACGACAAATCTAGGTCTCACCATATCCCAACCGATTCATAGCTCAATATGAAGGCCTATTAAGAAATAAGAATTTTATAGAAGGTATATTTATAATAGAAGCAAGCCCTAAGTCTCACCATATCCGGTATCACCAACTGATTCATAGCTCAATATTAAAATATGAAGGCTTATTAAGAGATAAATTTTTTTAATAAAAGTCTAACTATTAATTCGATTTGAGATTAATATACGTAGATGTTCATGAAACAATAATAAAAGCTTTAGTTAAAAGCACAAATTTGTTCTTTGAACTTCTGCATATGAATGTAATTTGGTCCCTTAGCTTCTTTTTTTAAAACTAAATTAGTTCATGAATTTTCAAATATTGACTCAAAATGGTCATTTGCCGCTAGTTTCCGTCAGATTCTCTTTTAAGTGATCTAACGCGGAATTTAAAATATATTAAATAATTATTTTTATTCAATTATATTGACGTACGTGCATAGTTTGTGCAAGCGCCCCCACACAACCCTACATGCATAGTAGGGGCTAGGTCCGGACCATCTCTAAAAACCTGAACCCGACTACAACCTGACCCGTTGCCGAAATTGCCGGTACTAACATGCATCCGTCCCAAGTCATGGGATACCATTTGGTACCCACATCATCTCTATTATTATGTTATTGAGCCACAAATGTGACAAATTAGTTTTCGATCTAGGAAGATGCATGCAACTAGTAGATGAACCAAATCAACAATACACGATCTTGTCAAGAAATCATGATTGAGACAAACTATTTCTAAAGAGAAATTGAGACAAAACATTATACATGCATTGCAAACTAGACTAAATGAAGCCATAAAAGATATTCATTTAATAACTACTGTTAGAATCCCTGTAACTTATGTGATAGAGATGGTGTGATTTGAATTAGTTTAAATTTAGGGATTTTGATTTATCATGATTCAATCAGGTGCATTATAAATTGGGCATTCCCTATGTGAATAGATATCAATTTTTTCTCAAATCTTCACACCTAAAATGGTCCTCAATTAATTTATATAATCAGTTGAGTAATATGATATATGAAGCATATGTGAAGATACCTATACTCCTCTACCGCACATTGCATTTTATGAACTGGACACATTTGTTCAGTGAATATACACTGTCAACATCCATGTCTAACGCTCTGCTAACGAACATTACATTTTTTTAGTAAGAACCCACGGTTAGATTATATCATCACTGCCTCGCCGGCCTATTATATTGTTTCTTTCATATGGAGTTGCCCAAAACAGTAGAAGGGCCGAAGAAGGATCAAACAATCCTTGCTAGTTCCCCAGTTTAAGTCATAATCTTATTCAGGATAGTGCAGTCATGCCTTCTATTACTTAGACAAGAGGACAAACTATCAAGGGCATTATGTGTTACTGTGGTCATAATGAAGAGTTCTTCAAGATGGGCTAATATCTCACGACAACCCGAGGCCTATTGACTGAGTGGTTACCTAGATGTTTTCTGTCCAGTTATTTCCTTTTCACTTAAAATAACTCACGGTAATGACTAATGAGAGCAACTTGCCTTCGGAGGAAAATTTAAGAGGCAAAGCTGGTAAATGTTTGTTGGGTATTTAGGTCAAAGGCAATGCCATATAGACTATGGACAGTATAGTAATGCTTTTCAGGGTAGATTCATAAAGCCTTGTACTGTGAGAAGTTTATATCAAACTTGCATCTTATCATCAGATAACAATTGGTTTAACCTGTAGAATCAAGTCAAACATCAAGTATAAAACCTATACATCCTCTCCAGAATTGCAACAGGAGCAAGATATTTTATGCCAAATATAATAAAAGCTATTTACTCATAATTAGTGGTAAAAAAAAGTCAAAACTAAGTAATGGAAAAATCAGAACTTACTTCTCCTTTTTTTGCCTCATCCAACCTGTTGAAAAAGCGTAGAACATAAACATCCTACAAAGAGAAAACAAAATGAATGCTATGGAGAAAATTTAGGTCCTGTAAACTTCTCAAGCTAAAAGATCAAAATTATATGATCCAAAAGCCATTCACAAACATAATCAACTTTTAGATGGATAAACAGAAATTGCTATAACATATTATGAGACAAAATAAACAATGACAAGAACCCCAAACAAATTTTGACCTTTATATCTGCCAAAAACAGAAATGAAATGGCCGTACCCCTTGATTCACCCTCCGACGTCCCATCTCCTCAACCATAAAAGCAGGCCCTATGACGCCCTTCCTAATGGGTTTCTGGACCAAGAAAAAGTTGAAAATGAACTATAAGCATTCACTAGAGAATAATAAGAAAACATGCAATTAATTGAAGTCTTTGTGTTTGAAACGTAGAAACCAACTTTTGGCAAACCATACGTATGCCGTGCAAGTATATTAAAATGGTCCCTTACATACATAGCAAAATACAGCAATATAAAACATTTTGGAGCAAGATGACAATAGACAATCACGTGCACTTGAATACATAGGAGAAGGTGAGCCCCCACTAGTACGTAGTCAGACCAAAAGTTTACCACATCTAATTTTCAACTCACTAGCGCCTCATACTAACTAGAAATATTTAAGTACTTTTCAGGTACACAAATGAGAACTAGTAAGTTGCGTTCCCTTTCAGCTTGTTTGATTTAAAGAATCGATTTGCAACCTTAGGTGGGTTACTTTGTGCAGTTAAGATAAGGTTGACAATTGATATCAAAATGATTATTCATCTCCAATAGATGCATACACAAAAGGAACGCACAGTGAGTGTGCCATCTATTTATATTTGATATCTACTCTACTACACAGTTCTGACTTTTTTTCCTTCTCTACATTAGCAGTCACCTAGTTCTCCCAATGTTGGTCTTTGGATACATGGAAGCAGAGGTTGCATCTCCTAGTTGGCATTCTTCTTCAAATATTCAATACCTATTCCATTGAATTTGAAAATCGCAGTTGCCATGTATAAAGTTAATTGTCTTGTCGTCAAAGTTAATTCCACTGAGCTTCTCGCATGCAAACTTCAATACTGAAAAGCATCAGCTTCTAATATTTGAAAATGGAATGACTACCAACCCCATATTCACCACTCACCAAGTTTTTCCCAACATCATTACATTTCAACTTCTCAACTTTCAGGCTATTTATTCCGCTTACCTTTACCACTTTTCTCAAATCTCTAAATGACTAAATCCCAATCCCATTTCCTCAACCCAACAGCAAAATCTCATCCTAACATTTCCATTAGATCACACCCCCTCTACTTTTTCCTCCCTAGTTGATCTCAATCGTCACATTACAACCACCAGCTCATAAAAATTCAAACTAACAACAATAATTTTAAAAAATCATTTCACAACCAAACATATTCACTGAACTTTCAGAAAGTCACCATTTTAGTCCCCGAACTTAATAAATAGTCCCTCAACTTTCAGGTTATGTGCTTCGCTTACCTTTACCAAATTACCTCCCAAGCCACTTTTCTCAAATCTCTAAATAACTAAATCCCAATCCCATTTCCTCATCCCAACAGCAAAATCTAACCCTACCATTACCATGAGATCACAATTCACACCCCATCTATTTTTTCCTCCCTAGTTGATCAAAATCGTCACATTACAACCACCAGCTCATAAAAATTCAAACTAACAACAATAATTTAAAAAATCATTTCACAGCCAAACATGCATTCAACATCTCAATCCCCAAAATGCATAAACTAGAACAACAAAATGAAAAGTAGACCAAAACGAAAAAGGCTTATACAAAAGAGAAGAGAAATGGAGGAACATAGAATCATACAATGCCGGGGTTCTCGTGAGGATCGCGCTTGTACATCTCGACGTACTTGCCTCGAATGAACAAGAATCGGAGATGGCAATACTCGTGTCCGATCGAATTGGTCCCAATATGATACACCCATCCGAAATACTCAAACGTGCCTCTGTCCTCCCCTCCCGACGCGCTTCCCTCCGATCCCGTGCTCGCCACCGGTTTCAACATCGGCTCCATTTTTTCCCCGGAGCGCTCCGATTCTTGCTCTCTCTCTGCTTCTGGCTCTGTTTTTTTTTTTTTTTTGTTTCTTATGTTTCCGTTTTTTCTGTTTTCTGATTCTTTAACGCGGTGCAGATCTGGAGGGAAAATTAATAAGTAGACGAAATTGAAGAAATGTGGTGAACGGGACATAAGTGTCGCTTATTTGATATTTTTTTCCTATTTATTAATTTATAAAATCGAGCCAATTTTTTCTTGATATTGTATTATTGGTACGTAGAGTTTTATTATGTAGGTTATGACTTGTCAGGATCAAGTGTAGCATTTTGTGTGGGTCCCGCCGTCGGCCTGCGGTTCTTACGCGACTTCCACGTGTCGTGTAGACAAATACGGAGAGAGAGAGTTATGGAAGATCCGTCCGACGATAACGACCTGCCGTTGAATTCGCAAATTGTTCAACGCTCAAAATATCCTAAACCAACAATTGCTATGTGGAGGCTGTTTCACCCTTGATATTTTGTCTGTTTGGTTGGCTAGACCACGGGTTTTTTATTTTAAAAAAAAGTAATCAACTTAATGCTTAACATTTATATATGTTCAATGAATTTGTGGATATGAAAGGTGTAATTTGGTTATTTTTCTATCGTTTTAACAAATGATGGATAGCTGAGACTGTAGAATAAGATGTGATCAAGGTATAAGTCGAAATATAACTTAGAATGATGAACTATGGTGACAAACATGATAACGTTTATGTACATTGTCATGGACCGTGAAAGAATGCACATAGAAGTCGGTTACTATTAGAAGACTATTTGAGTAAGGACTTCACCATTTGAACACGGGATGGAGACGATATATATAAATCTATTGTGATAATGCATTATTATCACAACAATTTTGGACTTGAAATTATAAAGACCTTGCGTTAAAGAATTTTCACGAAAATTGAAGTCTTTCAAAACTAAGAAGTTTCATTTTTAAGATTCATTTGTGTCATTAACATAATTTGAGCTATCAAGTTATCTCTATAATTCTCATTCACACACTCATATTTCACAATGGTACTACAAATTATGACTTTCATGCTCGATGTAATTTGCATGGGTTCTCTCATGAATTTTGTTTATCCCTGTGCCATCTTGTGGTTTGCAAGCCCTTAGTCATCAAGCTAAATAAGTGTTTTTTTAGATAAAAAATAAAACAATTTTATTGCATCCAAGAAAGTTACAATTACTAAAGGGACCTGAAGGCCAATCCAACTATCAAAGTCTGACATAGAAATCACAGACTGTGTAAGTGCTCGAGTCACAAAATCGCAGACTCACTAACATAAAAAAACAAAAACCAATAAAACTACACAAGATGAGTCAGATGTCTCTGAAAGCTAAACCAAAGGCACTGGCACTGGAAGCCTCCCCTTCGATCTGAATCAAGTGAGCTACTCCTCCGACTCGAACTCCACTGCGACACCACCGCACGACACTCTGCACAAAACAACTAGAAAACCCAAACTTGTCCACATGACAAGAAACCCAAAACTCACCGTCCTGATGAGAAAGTCCGTTTTTTCCTCGGAAGAATATGAGATTATTCAATTAGGTGGTTCAAAGAAAATTTATAGGTAAAAAACTAGAGAAGACGATTAGGGTTTCCAGAGAAAAGGAGAGAGAAAAATATGACCAAGCTAAATAAGTGTTAAAGTCCAAAAGAGAGACTCCTAGATATAACAATAAGAATTCTACGACAACACTTTTTTAAGTGTTTTGTTCACCCTAAATTAACAAGACGCACCAATAGTTTATGACGATTATGCATGCATTTAATTTGACTTTTACTTCTGTATCATTTTTTTTAATCTTACTTTAGCCTTGTACCGTTTGCTTTCATCTTGCTCATTTTTTAGACTGAAGACCCAATAATTATGCACGACTATTCTCTTTACCGGCAAAACGGTTAAATCCTAAGTTTCGTTTGTCAGTAAAGAACTCATCTCATATTCCATGATTACATGCCAATAATATATTCGAATGTTTAGTATCTTTCAACTAAATTCATTATGTGAAACGTTGATACTCGTCATTTATGCCCGGATGAAATAATAGATAGTGATCAGGAGACTATTTTGATAATTTGTTATTAAAACAGCATAAAATTAAATTATGTACTAAAATTAGAAGACACCAGTAATGGGGGATTATTTTACTTTAAAATAGTTTATATTTATTTATTAACCATACTAGGAATTAATTTAGGTACTAAAATAATTGCCATAATCGTACTTGGAATTAATTTAGGGCTGAGTGAGAGTAGTGAACAGCGGCGAGGCGGCTGTTATGATTCTTTAATTAAAAACTCACGTTATTTCCTTTCCCTATATATAGAGTCTGAGACAGATCCCCAATTTCCACATCACGACACAATCTCTAATATTTATTCGTAATTCCCCAAATCGAATCAACGACAATGGGGACATCAATTCTTCTTCCCCAAGACTGCCTTCGAGATCGAGCCCTCTCGCCTCCCGGAAACCCTCATCCGTACCGCTCCCGACACCGGAAGCGGAGCCCCGTCCAGGCCAGCTCCATGGTGGTGAAGTCGCCGGCGCAGAACCTGGTCATGGGCCAGGTCAAGATCCTAAAGCGCGGCGAGGCATGCGATTTCGGCGCCGTCGCGGCCGTGGAGGAAAACCAGAAGGCACGGAAGGGGAAGGCGAAGAAGCGTAATCAGGAGGTCGATTTGGCGCTGGGATCGACGGATCGGCTTGGTCCTGAGCCCGAGACGCTCCGGAGGCAGATCAAGGCCTCGGATACGAGAGTCGTAGGTGGAGTTTACGCCGGATCGGCGGTTTTCGCGTCCCCGCCGCCTAGTTCTCTTCCGGTGCCGGGTTTTTTGCATTCCGGGTGAATAATTAACGATTCTGTTGACGTATGCGAATGGTTGATGAGTTCTTCTTCCATGGAAGCCTGTGTTTGTTTGGTCTGATCTCATGGTGTTCCTTTATTTTTTCAAGAGGAAGAGCCTTGAGCAGGAGCGCAGATAATTTTAGTCAAGATTGAAGAAGTTGAGGCTTAATTTATACGTCTGTTGCCTGATTATATCATGATTATCAGCTAGAATATGGGGTTTGGGTTCTTGTTAGCTATATGCATGGTTCCTCTTAAATTCTATTGCATTGCTCTACAATAACAGCTGTGATGTGAATACAGCCTTTGGAAACTTTATGGCTTGAGTTGTATGCTTTTGTTATCATCTCTTGTGACTGAGCCTTGTGCCTGGGAAAATTTGGAACTCATGAGAATAATTATTCTGATGAATTATGTTTGGATTCTGTGTTGGTTCATCTTTTCGAAAAATCATATTAAAAGTGTTTATGTAACATCAGTCAATGTGTTTATTAAAAGTCAATCCTTTTAAAAAGGATGGCGTTGTAATATTCATTCAATATCAGAAGGAATTGCATCAATTGCATCATCATAAAAGCCAACCCGCACAATATCCCTATGTCCACAATGTTTGGTTCATCCCATAATTTTTTTTAAAAGTTTCGTCAAGTATGCTACAATAGTCATTTGATCTCGAGACGACCACACAATATCCCTTTGAATATGAAAAATGTGATTTCCATGCTACATAACCATATGGTTAGTTATAGCAGAAGGTGATGATCAACAAATTTCAATTTAGATTTTGTGTTTAAAGAGACGAACATGGTTGTACGCTCTGTCAAGTAATTGTCTTCATCGTGAGACTTGAAAACCAGAATCATTATGGAATGATAGGAACGATGGAGAGAATAAGAATTGTTGTAGTCTAACTTATCATTAACCATGGCAACAAAACAATGGAGAGAATAAGAATTGTTGGAGTCTAACTTATCATTAACCATGGCAACAAGAATTGGCTATAAAAGTTTCAAAAAAAGAAAAAAGAAGAATTGGCAATTAAAAAAAAAGGGTTTACCACTCTAATAGCAATACCGTATAGAAGATGAAGAAGAGTATATACTTCCTAACTATTTTTGAAGTAGAGTATACAAATAAATGGTTCGAGCATCAGTTGTTACACTTGCTTATAAAAAAAATCACATAAATACAATAGTAGTTTACTATGATTGTGTTGTTCTAGAATTGTAATCAAGCTATTTGAACATGAAAGATTACATAATTTAAGTTGATGGGAAGGACTCTAGTATCTTTGGCTTTATTTTGCAGGATGTTTCAACCATTGAAACTCAATTTGGCAATGAATTTTTATTTACGGGTTGGTCTGCGAACCGAGTGGACAAAGGGTGTTATTTGTCTAAATTTTGTTTCTTTTTGAGTTTTTTTAAAATAAAAACTGAATATTCATGGCAAACGAAGTTTCTAAGAAGCAACAAGGAAATAACGAAAATGAAGTTTCTGAGTTGCAGGTAGGGAGCTTCGTCAACAACAGCAAGAGCAAAGGGGAAGAAAATGAGCCTAATTTCTAACTACCCTGCAATCTGTCCCTGCCCAGAACTCATCAAAATTAAAGCCTCGTTGACTCATGAGTCTTCAAAAAAAAATTAAAATAAAAAATCAATGGCTTTGTTGTTGTAACTTGTAAATAAATATGCTGTCCATCCATGAAAACAACCAAACAAGAGATCCATAGCAAATAGCTATGAGTTCCAATTGTGAAGTTGATACTGAGCAACGACCACCTGCAAAAACTATCGAATCTCATCAACATCATTTGGATGCGGAGGTCGAAGAGAGGCCTGTTTTTACTTTAACTGCAATAAGGAGCAGCAACTTCAGGTTCATATTCAAGATCCCTGCACACGTTTGCAGGGTGGACGAAAATGGCTACAGCCCGATCCACTACAAAAGGAACGAATCAGCGGCCATGGAAGCTCACAAGCTTCGGTTTCTGAACCGCCTGTTAGAGCGAAACCCGAAAATAAGCCAGCAACACCTCATAGACGCCATGAAAGAACTGGAAGTCCAAACCCGAAAATGCTATTTCGATGACTTCGAAAATATCGGCAGCAACGATTTTGTGAGGATGATGGTTCTTGATGGTTGCTTCATACTGGAACTCCTGCGCTTGTGTTCCCAAGTAAGTATAAAATAAATTGACGATTTTTCAGAGAATTTTCATTTTGACTCGAAATGACTATACATTGCAGGAAAATGACGATGACATGAACGAACCAATCGTAGCAACAGAACGGATGCTGCCTAATCTGCAGCGCGATTTGCTTCTGGTAGAGAATCAGCTTCCTCTGTTCGTGCTCCATAAGCTCTTCGAGCTAACCAGTAACAATGGCGGTCAAGGTGGAGCGGGAGGAGCAGTTTTGTTTAACATGCAGGCCCTCAAGTTCTTTAAACCAATACGACCTGGTAGGGGATCAACACCAATTGAAAAGATAGAGCTTGGTGGTTATCATCAACACCTACTAGCTCTGTTTCACTCCAGTTTTCTGTTTACTGCTAATTCATCTACTTGTTCGAGTTCAAGGCTTAGGCCGAGGCCGAGCAACAATCACATCCGAAGAAAGGGTTGGGTCAACAACGCGCAGAAACTGCAGAAACTAGGGGTTAGTTTCAAGAGGAAGGCGGGTGGTCGTCTTCTGGATCTAGAGTTCTGTTCTCGTACTCGGTTTCTGAAAATGCCCAGCATCTTCTTTGATGACAATACCGGCCCTTTGTTGAGAAACTTGGTGGCCTACGAACAAAGCAACCGTTGTGCGCCACAGTACTTCACGTTTGTTGCAGTGTTATTTGGTAGCGTTATAGACACGACAGAGGATGTCAAGATTCTGAGCAGGGCGGGAATCGTGTTGCAGGCCCTCGGCAGGGAAGATGAAGTTGTTCGTCTTTTCAACAGTTTACCAAAGGAGCTTGCTTGTGATCCAAATGATTATGAGATGTGCCGGCACATTGCGGGTGTGAACCACTACTGTCAATCTCTTTATGCCAGAAGTCGTCTGCAGTTTCTCTCTATGTTAGGCACCAAATTTTTCGAGAAAATTCTCTTGGCCTATATCTCTGTCATCGTCACAATTGAGGCCACAGAATCTTACAAAACCGTACAGCCAAGTTATCTCTATCATCTATAACTTCTTCCCTTTTCCCGAGTTCATAAAACACACACACCTATGCTCTCCAACAGCCCAGAAATTCACTTCTCCATCACATCCTATCCTACTCTATGTTGTCTCAACTGTGTTAGGATATACTATTTTGTATTTTTCTTTTGTTCTAAAAGCTTGAAATGCATCTAATGTTGAAATGCATGCAAAAAACAGAAAGTTGATTGAATATGCGATTCAATTTAAGACAAGGGAAACAATTCCTACTTGTGTACCAGAGGTTCAAAGCCAGAACAGGTCATGAGAAACTTGATCAATAAAGTGAATACATTTAACTTTTGCATTCCAAATCATATGCAGATATAGAGATCCTCACATACATAACTAGCATAAAGCTGAACATACCTCCCAAGTCCTCTCCCCACAGCTAGTACTTGCCGACATGCAACGATCTCATGTAACAAAGAAACTAAGCAAAACTTACTGAAATTATTGGTATAACATTAACTAAGTACCCTACCAAAATAAACTCAAGAGGGTTCAGGTAAAACGTAAAAGAACAGATTGTGAGGACCTTTTCATGTTTCTCATGGATGCCCGCGTCTCTTAATCCAGCTTCACTGAAGAGAACAGGTAATGCACAAACCAGAACGAAGAAAGGAACCCGACTGTCCCAGTTGAAAGCATAATTGCTAGGACCATGAAGAGAGAGTATCCCAAGTAAAGAGTTGCAGAGACAGGACCACTCAAACTTTTAAGATCAAACACAAGATAGTTCACGGAGTATAGGAAAATGTATATAGCAACTGAACCAGAAGCAAAGAAGGATTTCCACCACCATTTCCAGTCTTCAACACATAGATGCATGTAGGTCAGGACAAGAGATACTTCCGCACAAACCACCACAAGGAGGATCATAACAACAAAGAGGAACCCGAAAACATAGTAAACACGTCCCATCCAAATACTAGACATGATGAAAAAGAGCTCAATAAAAAGGGTACCGAAAGGGAGGGTGCCAGCACCAAGGACTAACAACCAAGACGGGTATTTCTGAGCAGGGATTTCTCGAGGAATCTGGTTAGTTCGGACAGGGTATTCAATGTGAGGTGCCTTAGCCCCAAGGTATCCGCCAATAAGGGTAAGTGGAACAGAAATGCAGAACCAAAGCAAAATCAGAATGACAAATAAAGAAAATGGAATGGCTCCTGTGCTGTGACTACCCCACAACAGGAAGTTGAGAGTGGTTAATATCAAAAAGGCAATACCAGGGAAGAAACAAGCAACCCTCCATGAAACAGAAACCCATCCTTTGTAATCACCGCATCCAATCGTCCTCCAAAGTCGAACTGCTACATAACCAGCTGCTATACCAAGGATCATATAGAAAAATAGCATCCCTGTGATAAGTGTTCCACGAGAAGCTGGAGACATAAATCCAAGGGCAGCAAACAGTATAGTCACAACTGCCATCCCAAGAATCTGAACACCATCTCCTACCATGACACACAACAAGGAAGCATTGGTTGGAGCACGGAAAACATCCCCGACAACGAGCTTCCACCCAGATAACTCCTCATTCATCTGTGCTTGAGCCTCCGAGTCGAGCTCCTCATAGCGGGTCAGATCCCTCCTCACAGTCCTCAGGAAGATCACCAGCACAATACCAGCAAGGAAGGTAATAACCATAAGAGAGTTGAGAATCGAGAACCAATGAACCTTTGACCCCTCCATCTTCAAATAAGCATCCCAGCGCGATGGCCACTTGATGTCACTTTCCTCAAACGCTACCTCGTAGGTGAACATAATCGGCTGGCCTTGCTTAACCGGCATTGCCACAGTAGTAGGATCACATTTGATTGAAGACGGGTATTTCCCGTAAGTCTTCAAGTTCTTCACCAAGTCGACATTATGCATCAAGCTGCAAGGAACCACTTCAAACCCAACAACCATGTATCCCGGCACATCCGATTCCTTATTCCCAATTGTCGGAATAACTTCCGCTGCATCCCCGGTCCCCATCACACGGGCCACATTCGCCTCCTCGTACTTGTGAACAAGGACAGTGAATTTCAAATGGTTAAACACATAATACACATCCTGAACCTTAATCCCGACTGGGTACCCGGTCCACCGCAATAAAAACCCTTCCTTTTGGGTATACCGAATCGCAGGCAAGTTGTCAAGAATCAAATTCACCTGATACATCTCATCAATCCTCTCCGTCAACAGCTTAAAACTATCCTCCGACAACGGATCGGTGAGGCACAGGAAAATATCGGTCTCGTTAGTGTACATCTTGAACCGATACGGCGAGTTCTCGATCCGATCACCCATAAGGAGCTCACCGAGATTCTCGGCGCTGTCCTTGACACCCTCCACGGGCTTGCAAAAAGGCAAGCTATAGTAGCTGAAGGGCATTTCGGTGTCAATGGAGGTCAGAGAATTTACCTTCACCGACAAGGTATCTCCGATAGCGTAGTTGTGGGGGTAGCTACCCGGAAGGTAAAAACCGTGGCCGGATTGAAAAACCAGGCAAACAGCCAAGACCCAGATCTTGAACTGATCAAAGAAGTCCATTTTTGAAACTTCTGTACTCGATTCGTGTCAGATCCGGACGACCCAGATCGGGAAATGAGTGAACAAGCACTGATAGAGCGCGGTTTCTGATTGAGAATAACGAAATTGAAACAGAGCTAGCGAAATAGATACTGAAAATGCGGGAAAATGAAATAAAACAGCACAGTTACAATCAAGATTTGGCTGACCTTTTCTCGGAGAGAAGATACGGAAATGGAGCTTCTCCTTGTTGGAGCCTTCGCAATCTGAGATTTGCGAGAGACGCACAGGAAGGAGGTGACGAGAGTGAATGAGGAAACAGATTGATCGAAAAGATATATATATGGTTTCTTGCTCTTGCTCCTATACGGTGTCGTAGGGTTATTACAGTATTTACATATTACAGTACCATTATGTCCCTACTATTCTTCGAAAATCTTTTGTTGTTTTTAATAAATAAATCTTTTTTAAAAATAGAATAATATTGTCAAATGCTAATATTTGTAGCACGGTTGGTCTATATGTCAAAATATAATCTCAAGAATTGAAACTCTTATTAGAGAAGTTATTACACTCGCTGTAGAGGTGAGTTGTATTATTTAATTCAAAGTGAGTAAATTTTTTACCATTTTGTTGTTTTGAGCATACTGACTCAAATTATAATTAACATTTTGTTTTGAGTGTCTATATCGAAAGTTTTGTTATCAGTAAAAGTAATTTGACAAAAATGTTATCGACATTGGAATCTTCCATCATACAATAAAATCATTAATTAAATCTACTTATCTTTTAATTATTAGAATTCCGTTTTCATTTATATAGAATTATAATTTGGTTAGTACCCAAGGAAAACAAGAAAGCAACTACTAACTAATTATTGATACAACACCAAACCTTATTACAATCAAACTCTAATCCTACCATTTGGACCCGAACTCATGGGCACCTCATAAATAATCCGTCTTCAATCCGACCCAATTCAACCAACTTTCAAGTCTCTACATCGACCATTTAGATCCAAACTCATGGACACCTTATAAAAATTTGACTTCAATCCGATCCAATACAACAAACTTTTAGGTCAGATGAAACAAACCTGCTCAAATTAATATTTTAAGAGTACAACGTAAAAACACGACCCGATACTATCCGACCGCTACCCAAAATTCAAAACCCAAATAAAAAGTATTTTCGAGTCTGATTTGGGTTAAACAGGACACTGATAGGAAATATAAAAGGTAAACATAATTGTGCCAAATACAATCCGAGTGATTGATGGATTTTCAACCATTCATGGTCTTAATTACGTTCATCAATCACATGGGGTCGTCCTGATTGCTTTTGTGGAGAAAAAGGTTGCTAGAATTGAGTACAGAAGTAACATAATAAAGCAGATCACAGACTTTAAAGTTACTCAGTTAATGCTAAATCATGGAAAGCAGATGCACAACTTGCCGTGGTTCGAATTAAACTCCCACATCAACTCCTAATTTTGATGCTATAATGTATGAAGTCAATGTGCAGACAAAAAGTAAACCAAAGTGAGAAGCAAAAACTACCCTAACATTCACATTTTCAGTATCTTCTTATTGAGTCTGATCAGAACACGCTAAAATTTCTAAAATCAGAATATCGCATTGACTAGCTTGGGTTTCATAATTCTAGTTAACATCTTCTAATCATACCAAGGAGTCTCTCTAATACTTCTTCATAATCAAACTTATCCATAATTATATTTAAAGTAATGTAACAAACCAATTCAACAGCAGAAGTTCTGCAAGGAATTGGAGAACCAGAAAAGAGAACAACAATGTTAAATGATAACATTAAAGGCCTCTGCCGCAATTAACTGAACTAAATGGAACTATAGACTTGTTAAACCAGCACGTACTGGAAACTACTTAGCTTCTAATTTTTAGAACCCAATCCACGGAATTTTGGGTGTTTAGTAGCAACCAAAGGATTGACCATACCTTTTGAATCTTTGCCCAACCCCATACCTTCCACAAAACCCATTTTCGCCATCATCTTAGACCCAAACCCCTTGGTATGCTTTTCAAATGCCCCAACTTTTTGAGCTTTACTCCTTGCAGCAGAGTCTCCAGCATGAGATTTCTTCCTGATAGACTCGTCCTTGGCATCTCCAACATGAGACTTCATCTTCACTGAATCATCAGCAGTCTCGGAGAATTCAACCCCCAAACCAAGAGATTTAGGCCGTTTGATCGCTTCAATTGGCTGCACCATACCCTGACCATCTTTACCTAACCCTCCACCTTCTACGAAACCCATTTTAGCCATCATTTTGGATCCAAAACCTTTGGTGTGAACCTCGAATGCCCCAAACTTCTCCGAGCTGGCTACACCCTTATTTTCACATGTGTCCATTATATCCTTGGAGTCTAAAGTTCTGATATCAACGGCTTCAGATTGCATAATGCCACTAGCAACAAATGACACGGGTTCGGCATACGAAGACTGCTTTGCACCTTGTCTCCTACTTGCTTCCCTACTGCCACGGTTAACTGACTTTCCTGATGACTTAATTTGTCGAAGTTCATGTGGACTTGAACCACTCCTCTTTACAACCTTATTTTGACTTTTTTTACCTGAACTTGCTGATTTTGTATTTGAGCCTTCATTTACCACAAAATCCACATCCTCTTTGCCAGCGCCTATCAACTGAAACTCACAAAATAAGCACAGTTTTTCAGCTACATATCCGCAAATAGTTCATCCAAGTGGGTCTCTCCACAGCAGTCCAGAAAGACAATAGAAAACAACAGTGGAAAAAAGAAAAGAAAAAAGAGAATGCAAATTGCAATGAATAACTTCAAAGGGAACAGTTAAAAATGAAAATAAACCTTTTCCAAACGAACTCTTTCACTAGATGATGGCATAGATGTGTGATGCGTCCGCGTTACTGTCACAAATCTGAAAAAAGAAAATTGCTATTAGTTTTAATCAACAATATCTTCTTTGCAGGTCCACACAAACACAGTGTCAGACACATACCTTTTCTTGCCAGAACCTTGACAGAGACTTCGCAAGTGATAAATTGCTGCTAATCGTTGTACCTAAAAATATTGCAGACTAATTATCATGAACAGAAGTCTTTCATATGGATACGGTAACGGACCAGAGCACATCAAATCATACATCAAGTAGTGTCAGAATAAAGGGGACTGAGAAGCGTTATGAAGAATTAAAGTGTTACTCCATATTTTTCTTCAAAACTGTAAAACTGTAATTAAAAACATAAATACTCTCTCCGACTCAAAACAAGTGTCTTAGTTTCCATTTTTAGAAAAATTAAGGAGAAATTAGTAAGTGTTGTACATTTTCTCTTACTCTTACATCCTTCATGAACTTGTGTTGAAACAAAATTAAAGGGATACTAACTTATAATAGGGGAACAATAATTCATGCATGACTAACTTTCTAAAAAGGACAGAACACACTTATTTTGGGAGGGAGTAGCATTTATTTAAATTGGATTCATATAAAATTATCAATTGACCTTTCTTTTCTTTGCAAGTAAGAGAAATTATTAAAAGGCTCAAATGGGTACCAACCAAATAGTCCACATATGAAACTGAAAGAAAGCAATTGCAAAAGTTAAGAAGCAAAAAGAGAAGGGAAAATCTTAGAATTGAACCTGAAGAGTTAAGAAAAATAAAAGGGCAATATTAAATACCTGGGAACAATCCCGAGAATGCATTGGCTGAAAACAGAACATATCTACTCCATTCAACACGATCGACTCTAATTGCTACAATTGAAGGTCATGAAGCTGTTAGTTCTTTCAAGAAGTTCAGAATAATTCAATACAACAGAAGATCTTTCTCGTCTACAGACAAAACTTAATGGATTGATAGGAAATCACATCCATCTATATACATCTAATGCGTTAATCATTGTTAGAAAATTCACGGGGGTGGGAACTATAAAAAGATAAAATATGTAGTAAACTAGTTCGTGCTCTTGTTTATACCGAATTAATGTTTTCCAGATCAACACCACGGTTCAGCATTCTCTCCCGACGCTTCACAGCAATCATTTCTTTCCGGTGTTTCTTTTTCAAACCTGCAAGATGAAAAATACAAAATAGAGCTGAGACATCTTGAGAGAAATTTGTTTAGAAGATGAAGAAATAAAATGATGATTGTCAAATGTAAGAATAGCTCCAGTCATAGTGATCATTTTTTTTTTTGGTTACACATAGTGATCATTTTCTCGATACCCAGTTTCGTAATAATAATATAGAGATCCCACATAATTTCCCAACAAAGCGATTGATATAAAGAACCTCCATTACAAAATGTGGACTATACGGCTATACCAGAATATCACACAAGTTGTTCAATAGAAAAGCATAACAATAATAGTACATATCAAAACTATACATGAAGAAAACTAGTAAAACCCGTTTAACTTAAGTCACAACTCACAAGTCCATTGATAATCATGATGCCACCATCATGGAACAAAGCTATACCTTAAGTATCAGCCAATAAAGAGGCAAGGCAACATATTAGATGCTTTGAAGTAGCTATACACAGAACATGATGATGGTTGTCCAAGACAGAATCAAGGTTATATATTTAGACCACCAAATCAATTTTAGACATCAAAAGAATGTTAAATAGGACAAATGCATGCCAAAAATATAAAAATATGCAAGTGAACTTTACCAGGAAAGTTTCTGTAAGTTTTGCTCTTTGAAGCCGCAGATGGCCAAGACTGAGGAAACTGCGAAACGTGCTTCTTTCTTGCCGAGAAGGACCTTGGATCTTTCACAAGCATAACATCATCCAAAGCTGATGGCAAGATGACATCTCTAGCACTAGATGCAGGTAAAGCGTATTTCTTTCTAGACTGAGGCTTCTTCGCACCATATTCTCTAGATGCATCTTGAAGAGCAATGCCACCCATTTTTTCTATGGTTTCATCAAAGCCACTGCTAGAAGAACTATCATCATCTGACTCGTCCAACCTTTGTTGTACCAGCCATTTAGATTCGAAAATACTAGCACTCCCACCAATTCCTTCCAAGTAATCTTCTGCAACTTCTTCGTCAATGTCTGAATCACTATCAAACATATCTTCAGAGCCATCACTTTCGGATGTCTCAGAAGATTGAGAGTTTGCATCATCTGGTGACTCCCCATTGTCGTCCTCATCACTTTCCTCATCAGATAAATCTTCAGTGTAAAACTTCATGCCTCCAATTGACAAGAAACCTGAGTTTTGCTGTGGAGATGATGTCTCTTCTAAAACTTCTTCTGCTATATCCGCATCCTCTCCAGAATTAATGGTCTCATCAAGATTCATTTCCTCATCCGAAGTTGGTGAATTGAAACAAGACCCTTCTTGCTCTTCCACATTTTTTGAGGATGATCCAATACCACTTGGGGTAGCCTCGGATTCATCATGGAACCCCAATCCTCTATGAGAACTATCTCCTAAAGCAAAACCTGAACTGTAATCATAAGTAAAAACCATATCTTGGGGTTTAGGAGGCGTCTGGTCAACATAAGCAAAGATTTTGGTCTCTTTGGAATCAACTAAAACAATAGGGCTTGACTCATCCAGATCATTTTCTCCATATATGCCCCCAAGAGTCCCAACACAAGATTCTCGTCGCAAACCCTCCTGTTATATAATTGAAATAACAATTAGATTTTCTCGAAGCAAAGTTTTCAATGGACCAATTAATAAACTGATAGGATTTACAAAAAAAGTCAAATAAAGGAGTACAAAGTCTTCCTATGAGATATCTGGGTGAGTTAATAGTTTTTATGAAGCAGTCCGAGACTTTCGAGTAAAATTTTCAAAATATTTTTTCTTCAATGGATTTATTATACACTCAGTTAGAGAACAAGATTCATCGGTTTCACTTTTAAACCCACTTAATCCAAATTAGTAAGTGCTACTTTTTCCCTGACAAAGCTCTACTCTTAATAAAACTTACTAGGGCACAACTAAATTTTATGTAAGAATATGGTAAAAGATGGTAGAATTTTACAAATTTGCAAGAAAAAATAGTTCCATCATTGAGCTAAAAAATGGTGTACCTGAACATCAATGGTTGGGTACTGGTATCCTATACCACGCACATTGGATTTCTGAGAAACAGGTTTCGAACTAGAACCTCTACCTCGATTAGAATTCCCAGATTTGGACCCTGACTTGGCACCCCCGTTAGGGTTTCTTCCTGCAAATCCACACAAAAAGGGAATTCCAAACCAAGCAGGAAACATATAAAATCGAAACTAAAAGCATCCATTAATCACCCCAAAACAATCCTACTTTGATGCTTAGAAAAAAGAAAAAATTAAAACAAAATTAAAAGCATATTTTCTCTTCCCCACAAGCAAATCCAAACAGATCATTTTAGGAACAATCAAAGATCTTGATTTAGCTTGATTCGTACGAAAAAAATAACTTCCCTCCAAATTCTTCACAAAATCTTCTCAACAAGCAAACATAAAGGTGCCGAATATATCTCAATGGAGATTTGAAAATACATTTACATATAAATATATTTATAAGGAGAGAGATAGAGAAAAGGAACCTGGAAGCTGAGTCGGAGAAGGAGAGCGAAACGAGGACCAATCGGACAAAAAACCGCCCTCTACGAAGAGGCGATTTTGATCCTTTGACGATTTTGATCTTCTGGTGTTTGGCTTGGGACCGTTGTTGCTGGGCTTTCTCCTGCCACGTCCTCCCATGGCTGCGTCTGCGTTGCGAGTTTCTTCTCCAATGGAGGAACAGAGACTCTCTGATCGATCGAGAGAGAGAGATGGGGGTGTAGAGACCCTCTGGTGTCCACAGGCACTGGACGCTCTGCGGTTACATTGTGGACCGTCGATCATTTCGGAAGACTTGGTGCCCAAGGATTACGTGAACGGACGAGATTGAACCACTGGCACGTGGAAGGGCTAGGTTGGGAGGCACGTGGATCTGGGTGTCGGATGTAGAGACCCGATCCGGTTGGAAGGCCGAATATACTAAGGCCTATATTCGAATTTTAGTAGATAATGCCATATAAATATAATTGATTAAACTATTTTCTTAAAAAAAGCAAAATACGAAAGTTTATTCTAGTCGTCTAGGATTTCCGTTTGGCTACAATTGTATTTTATTTTTAAAACGGCGACAGTTTTTTAGACTTGTAGTTGCTTTGATAGCAAATTAAGAGGTTGTTAAAGTTTGCAGTGCGGCGTAGATTCACAATATATTTTTATTTGTATACTTGCAAGGCAGCAGGAGGCAGTTGTAAATAATGAGAAAGTGACTTGGAAGGTTGTGGTTTGACCAGAGTCATCGGAATAGTTTTCGAATTTGTAGTCGAATCAGATGGCAAACCTAATGGTTGCGAGGGGTCGTTGGCAAAACCATTTACGTGGTCGCTGGCAAAGTCATTCACGTGGTCGCCTTGGACTCCAAGTATAATTGTTGTAAGTTGTTCGTGCTCGTCAGCTAAATGGAAGAATTTCAGTGTCTTTAACTTTATTCATGTTTTAGGAAACGGTCTGGCCAAGTTTGTTCCGGTCCAAAATTCGGACCAAGACCTGAACACCTCTAATGTTGGGCTTTCATAGAGCACAAAGGAGTTTGGACCCAATCTAATCCGCGTGAAATGCGGTCAGGAACCAATTTTGAAACACCGCCCGAATTCGAATGCAAAACCCAAACCCTCTAAAACCCTGAAGTCGGTCCTAAGATCGAGGTTTAAGAGAAGAAGAAGACAGCCAGTTTCAGTCTGATCCATACACTACACACGAAACAGAGAACACACAGTGCGAGAGATAGAGCTATCTTCAACCGAGTCATGCTTCTTCTCCTTCGCCGTCTCATGGCCACCCAACACTTTCTCAAACCCTCGCATTTTCCATTCCACGTCCCTTCAACTTCTTCATCTCCTCACCTACGCCTCCTCCACGCCCCCACGCGCCTCCTTCTCACCTCTTTCGCAAAACCTAACTCCAGAACTCACCCTGTGTTCGGCCTCAAGACAAATGGCCTCTCCTCCACACCAGGTGCCGAGTTTGTTTATACGTTTCTTGTGTCGTCTTTGTGTTTCATTTTGGAGAATCGCATATGGAATTAATCCGGTGGCTTATTGTTATTTTTTTAGTTTATTATGAGGAGTCTGAGCTCCAAGGGAATGGTCTGGTTCCAACTGCTGCGCATCCCTATATGTTTAAATTGAGAGGAAAAATGGAGCAGTTGGGCATCAACATTGATTCATGTTTACCTGGGCAAGAAAATTTCTTGGTTTGTCCAATGGTAATGTTTTAACTATTTTTTTCTTTCTTTTATGTATTTAGAATTTGCTTGTTTTGGTGGATGTATTCTTTTTTGCCATTGACATGGTCAAGATTCAAACTTTTCAAGGTTTGTTGGGGTTTATTGGGAGTTTACTATCTAGATAGATCTATAATATATGAATTGGCCTGTTTCAACTGTCTCCTTTGCTATGTGTTGCACTTTAAAGAGACAATGCCTGCTAAATCTTCACTAGAAGTTAGTGATTTAATATATATCATCGCACACTATGGTCTTTACATTCATAATAGTTCAATTATATTCTGGCATTGTAAAAGAAGAGTTTTCTTGGCATGACTTTCTTATATCTTTTGCAATCATCTATGAAACAACAAGTCACCAATTGGATCCGACACACAAATTGGACATTACCTGCTTCCGACAGGCTCTCGACACATGAATTAGATAATACCAAATGTTAAAAATAAATAGTACACTACATGCTTGCATGTCTGTATCCTGATGGAAAGAGCTATTATCACTGATCAAGGAAGTGGAAGAACATATTCAATAAGCAATTGAGTGCCCTTCTTTTCCCTGTTAGCTTTTCCTTTTGGAGTATTGTATACATGAAGTGAGTATAGAGGGAAGAAGAGGTTTGCGCGCACTTGAATTTGTCAGATGTCGGAATTTTTATCATCTTCTGTGTACTAGTCTGGTCCTGTTTATGCTTCCAGTTTATTTATTTATTTTATTTATTTATTTATTTATTTTTGTGTGTGTGTGTGTGTTTAATGACTTTTTATAGAAGTGAGAGTATATTTTCATTTGAAAATTAAATTTGTATTTAATGACTTTTTCTTGTGTTAGTGCAATGGCGGCGATGCAAAGGAGAAGAGCTTATCCCTTTTCATCGAGGAAGATTGGTATCTTACTTCTATAACCCTTTTCTTTAAAATGCGAGTTTAATTCTACAGATCTTTGGCCGTGTCTCTTTTCGACAATTTCTTATTGTTTTAGGGGTTCTGCTCACTGGATGTGTTTTGGAGCAAAATGTGCCTGGAAAGGCACCACTAGGGTAATATTGTTGAGCTGTTTGTTATATGAAGCATTTAAAGTTATTGGAGATGAGGTTGTCTTAGATGTGATAAGCTATTTTGGTTGCAGATCTCTGCAAATAGCAAGCCTTCCACTGGAAATCTGGACAAAATGGCTGAGCTAAAGGAGATTAAAAGAAAAATCTCAGTGGAGAGTCTGGGATTAGAACCCCTTAATGATGACGAGGTTTAAATTTTAACTTTTCCTTCCCCCACCTCTTTTTCTTGTATCACATAAGCGTTTTGTTTCTTTTGCTGTTATATATGCTAACTTCCTTACTACTTTCTCTACGTATCTATGCATATGATAACTCTGCAGTATTTTGTGGAAGTAAATTCACTGATGATTGTCAGAATTTCTCAGTGTTGGTTTTCCAAAGGTTGCTTATGTGCTGCTCCGTGTAGGCTGCTGCAGAACTATATATTGATATCTATATATTTGTCATGTGATGGGCTGTCTATATACATAACATTGTATGGAACTGCTTAAGCACGATATTATGCGGTAAAAGGAAGGAATACATGAGTTTTTATTTGACTTTGTTGTTTAACTGTTGTTAATGTATCCCACATTGAAAGAATGTGAAGTATGTCACCCCTTGATATACACGTTGGGCCCTCCACCTATTAGCTTAAGCTTTTGGGTTGGAGTAAAGTTCAACATGGTATCAAAGCTGGTTTTGTTTGGGCCTAGTGACCCGTCTTTGTTGCCTCCATTCTTGGTCCACGCGCATTGTCCTTTATGTTATCCAACCTGCACGTCAGGAGGAGTGTTAATGTATCCCATATTGAAAGAATGTGAAGTCTGTCACCACCTGATATACATGTTGGACTCTCCACCTATTAGGTTAAGCTTTTCGGTTGGATCAAGTTTAACAACTGTAATCCTTTTTTTTGGGGGGTGGGGCTATCGTTTTCTTTGTCATCTCCAATCAAGTCAGTCCAACAAATTGGCTCTTTAGATTTATTGGTTTGATGCTGACAACTCTTGGTCATATATGATTGTGGAATGAGCTTTTCATCTTTATGAGTTAGTTAATATTTTCTAAGTGATTATTTGAATGTATTAGTTGTGAAATGCTTATGTGTTCACTGCTATACTATTTTCATTGGTTGTTTATTAAGCTGTGCTTGCATGTGGTTGGTAGATGCCAATTCCTATATCTTTTCTCTTATATAATGAAGATTTAATTTATTTCCTTTATACTTTCTTTAAGGTCTGGCCATAATTTTGGGGCGTGATAATGGTTAAGCAACACTCAAGTACTTTTATTTTTTGCTTAATCAGGAATATTGTGAATTTTACACTCTTTGGTTCTGTTTCAGCTACTTGCGTATTTTGATAAGAGGTCGATTTCGAGGGAAACTTTGCAGAGAAATTCTGTTATGCAGAGAAGAAATTCTGCTGGTCAGGTGTGGCTCACAGAATAAAGACAAACTCTGATACTTGCATTTCCACAATGATGAATTATGGAATTGAATTGATGATAACTAGTGTAAAATAGGGCTGTTTCATTAAGTTAGTTTAATTTATTGATTATTCTGCCATACCAAATGCCTCATGATATATTTTCGGCAGGTTGACTACATTGCATTCACATATCACCGTAAGGGAGTACTTGTAAACTGCAAGTACAGGAGTCTCGACAAGAAATTTTGGCAGGTAATTGTAATGACTGTTACTCTAGATATCTAGTATCTAAATTAAGCGATGTTCTTGGGTGTGTGTGTAGTAGACTGTAGACCTATTGATGGAACCTTTAATACCTTCATTTTTTTTTTGAAAATCTCATTATCTTGGAAGCCACTTGGGTGGATGTTATACATAATAGTTGGTATCAAGAATCTAAGGGACTTCTGTTTTCTAAAATAAAACGATCAGGTGGATCCGTGGATGTTTAGGGTAGGGTAAATGCATAAGTTAAGTAATGTGTGAGAGAACTATCATCCTAACATGTTTTTTCTACAAGTGTTGACGCACTTGCACTTCAAATACATTTCCTGAGGGGGAACATCATGTCAGACACAGGACGAGACACATGGTGACATATATGTCCTATTTTATTATTTTAAAATAAAAAATAATTACAATAACAACAATTAATGATAAGTTTCAAGTACAACCCAGCTAAACAGCTGGATTGTGATTGTTTGTTTATATACAAGTGCTAATTTATAAAATATAGAGCCTTCAACTATTAGCTTGAACTTTTAGTTGTGTTGGTTCTTTTCATGGTATCAGAGCTTGGTGACCTAAAGGTCACAAGTTCGATCTTTGTTTGACATATTTATAGTTAAATTTAATTTTAATGTGATTAAAGACTATACTTTCATACACATTGTGACATGTATTATACATTTTAACTGAAAAACTGACCTGTCCCTACGTGCTGTTTAAATGGTAATTCCTTGTCTGTGTCCAAATCCATGCTTCCTAGCTGGGGATTACCACTATACATTTTTAGGTTTCACTTTCATGCTTTTGTTCCCCTACCTCACATTGAACGTCTCTGGAACTTAAAGTTCTTTATATTTTGACCCGTCTTTATGTTCAAAACACCTCTAACTTTGATGCTTTTTCTCATGGCGCTCGCGCGCTCCTATGAAGCATGGGCTCACCAAAATTAGTTAGTGTCTAGGTGGACACTCATTTCTTTTCCTTGAAAAATATCAATTTTATTTTTCAATGTTATTACCAGATCAAAAGTCGTGTTATGGGGTGTTACCATCTATGTTTCACCAATACGAATATGAATTACGTTGTATGATACGGACAGGGGCGGATCCACATACAACAATGTGGGGTCACGTGACCCCACTCAACTGAAAAAACCATTAACAGTTCTACTGCTTTTTTCAAACTTGAACAAGTATAACCATTGAGTGCCCCAACACAATTATAAGGTGGCCCCATAAATAATAAGCACAACACGTCAGCAACCTATTTGAGCTGAAAAGAAGTAAACAAGTAAACACTTGATAACGGGACCCACTTGATTTCATCTATTGATAAGAGAAATAATTATATTTTAATTCCTTAACTTTAACTAGAATTCAAAACTACTTTAACATGTTAAAATAGTAATTTCTCTTTCTTCAAAAGAAATAAAAAAAGCAATTTCTCTCTGCTTTCATATATGAAACGATTTTTTAAATTTTCATTACTAGTTAGTATATCTCCAACTCCAACATGTATATTATCTTTTAATATTATGTTTTTTTTGCTCAAATTTTATTTTGACGATAGATGTTACAAATACGTGTTCGACAAAACATATTTTTGTCTATATATTTTAGGAATATT